>JAFBJR010000150.1:9087023-9175827 GCA_016785285.1 Brachirus orientalis
AAATAAGTCTTTCCTTTCCTTTCACACCCGAGGCAGTTTTTTGAGGCAACCTTTTCTTTATTAGACTTTTTCATCTATCCAATCACTTGTGCACTGGCTGACTAGGACAATGTCTGAGAGCAACAGAAATATTCCATCATCAGTCAACAGATTACAATGCTAATCCCTTGTTAGAGACATCCCAATACAACCCATTGCCCAGATAAAAGTATGCTAAGTAACTGAGGGTCAAGGAACTCAAGGTACTCTTCCTTAAGTATCTTTAATAACTTTCCAAATATGTTTACCATAAACTATAACCTGTAATCAATCCTCCACTGCTTTTAATTAATATTGTAATCACTGGCCTCATTTTAGGATAATGTATTCTGTGGGTGTTTTTTTTTTTAACACAAGCTCATTAACCTTATAAAGTGTGCACATGGAATAAACTTACATGACAGGCTTTCCACAATGTTTGTGCTTCTCAGGATACTGTTTTTGATGAGGAATATGAGATTCCACTAGAAAGTCCAGATGCTCCCCCAAGCTTCTCCAGGGTCATCTACATCTCAGGCGATAAGCAGGAGGTAATTTCGTGACACAGATATTCTTCCCTTTAATTATACTGTTAGGTCGCAGAAATGCTGCTATTGTATTTAATAGCTTTCAACTTTGTATTAATTGCTGCCTTGTAATTTTTTTAAATCACAAGGATGCAACCAGCTTCAGCTAAACACTGATATAAACAAAAGTACACACATTTAAAAAAGTATATTATGGCTGTTTCTATTGTATTCCACACTTGCCAGCATTTCAAAGGACTTAACCACATATCTTATTTTTTCAGCTTTTGAGCAGCACTGATGAGGAAACCTATCTACCTGATGAGGTCAGCCAGTTTAATACCAGATGTTTTATATATTGTAAAGTGATGATATGCTAAGATGTGTGAACAGACAAAATAATAATAATAAAAAGCTGAGAATAGTGGCTATTTTTTTTGCATCATGTCAGACATAAACTTACAGTATTATGCACTCTTCTTCAGCCAATGATCTTAATGACGAGCACTTCCTGGCAAGATGTCCATAGAAGTGATCTGGCATCTCTGTTAGGAGGGGCAGGTTACACAAACTGTTATGCTCCACCACAATATGAAGACAAAGACTCACCAATACATGGTAATCAAATGTCTACTTTAAATACATGAACCGATTCACCGTCGTGTGGCATTAATGTCATGTATGTGATTCATTCATTTCACCAAGTTTAACCAGCTAAATCAATTCTTCCATTACATATATTTCTTTGTCTCCGTTTTGTGGTAGAGATGGAGAGTGAGGAAGAAGAAGAGGAGGAGGAAGAAAGGGAGGAGAAGACTGAGGATGAAGAACCAAAGAGTCCAGCAGAGACCTTGCCTCCACCCTCAAGTCCAAGTGGTCTGGTCATATTTGGACAGCTGGTGCAAAAGCACAGTTATGTCAGTGCCCTGATCATCATGATGGTAAAGTACATACACACATAGCCACTTTATTACATACACTTGTGATACATGTTTTTTTATATTGCAAATATCTCATCTGGCAATCACATGCATTCAAGCATGTAGACCTGGTCTCAATGACCATCTGAAGTTCAAAACTGGGCATCAGAATAGGGAAGAGCAAATGTAAAAACTTTAAAAGGTTAATGTAATATTTCAGCAGTTTAAATTGACTTTTGTCTGCTACTGCAACATTCCACAATTAATAAAGGATTTTAAATGATTAGGTGGAAACAGCTTTTCAAAATTACCATTAATGTGAGAGTGCCTCACCTGTAAGATAATATTTTAAAAAAAGTAGACAATTGTAATTTGTTGTATTCCTGTTTTTGTACTTTAGGTTACTTAACTTGTAGATATTAAATAAACAACCAAATTAATATTGACAAACTAAAAAGATTTAGCGCTAAAACACCAGAGCTGTTAAACTATAAAATGATCTAAAAAATGTGCCTTTAGGTGTGGAGTATCACCTACAACAACTGGCTGACCTTCGCCCTGCTGGTGTGGTCCTGTATCATTTGGATGATGAGAGATCGGCGCCGATACGCCATGATGTCAGCCCCGTTTCTGGCCATCTACGGCACAGTCCTGTTGGTGCTGGGCTTCCTGAGCGGGCTGCGCTTGAGCCGGGCTGAGCTGTACCCTGGTCTGCCCCCGGCTGTGATAGTGGACTTTGACCTGAACAGTTACCACCCTGCGCCCTGCGTTCACCTGGGGGCAAAGGTCAGATGAGGAGGGGTGTCATTGAAATTACAACAATGAAAAGCAACAGATGCTGTTAGTGATAGGACTAAAACTAGAGTTGCTCTAATGAACTGTCAGTATTTAAGTTAGATCATCTTCCTAGGATGAAAGAACCAAATATCTCTGATTCTTCTTGTTAAAGTTGCAGTGCAAAGCTGAAACGTGATTTTTGTTGTTTTTAAAAATAATATTTTGCATCTGTTTTGTCTTCATGAACAGAAACAATCAAACTTCATAATAACTCCCTCAGTTACAAAAGGGTCCTTTGCATCCTCATTACCTGGCCCCAATTTATTTGTTTGCTGCATGCAAACAAATAGCAGCAATACTATCAGACCTGACTGACGGAGTGTTTGTGTGTATACAGTGGTGGCAAGTAGCATTTGTTCTGCAAAACTATTGGGTGATGGGGATTTTTTAGCAGTAGAATTTAACTTCGGAAATTTTCTGTGGAAGCTTCTGTCAATTACACTCCAACCTGTTGGAAACCGTACTTGCTTAGTGTTGACGTTGCTTCCATCTTGATATAAAACAAATCACTTCCTGTAGGCAGAGCAGAAATGTCATTGGGTGACACAAGTTCCTAACACTGTAATACTGAGGAATACAGAGCTGATAGGCTTAATCAATATTGTGGGAACGCAACTGACTCAACTGCCATTTGTTTCTATTTAAAGGTGACACAGTTTAAACAAAAGATGTGACTCTAGTTAAATGACACAAAAGAGGAAAATAATGGGTCCTTTGCACAGCAGCCATGTTGACATACAGTATTCTAGCAGAAAAGGGTGTTAATGATCACAATAGCAATGGCTCTGTTCCCCTCATATAAATCAGGACAGTGTGATAGTGATCTGAAAC
Organism: Brachirus orientalis; assembly: GCA_016785285.1. Taxonomy (NCBI): domain Eukaryota; kingdom Metazoa; phylum Chordata; class Actinopteri; order Pleuronectiformes; family Soleidae; genus Brachirus; species Brachirus orientalis. The sequence continues at coordinate 9,090,157 of JAFBJR010000150.1, forward strand.
TAAGGATGCTAAGAGGAACTCAGCCAACATAATTTTGTTTATTTATACCTGGGATTTTTCTGTTGTGAACTGTTAAAAATGGCTACTGTTTAATGGGCCAATTGTTTTAAACAGATCCTGAATCATTTTCCTTGGGCTACATGCTTCATCCCCAGAAAGTTTTACCCTGTTACATCCATTACTTCCTGAGTTACACTGTTCACAGACAGATGAACAAACAGACAGACAAACGCTGCCAAACGATGAGGCTGAAATAACTGGAACAGTCATGTAGTAGGTTGATACAGCTTGTCCACTTCATCAAGACTGTGCAGGTGGATGGTTTCATCAGAATAATTAGGCAATGGCATCTTCCATATTACCTTACCAGAAGGCTCCTGTTGATCACTCACTGGGTCTCCAGAAAGCACAACATTAATGTTATAAGTAACACCTGTGCTTTTTATACTCTGAAAAAGGCCTGCTGGTGTGTAAACGTAGTACTCTGTGAACACAAGAGACAAGAACACAGAGAAAACAGAAACTAAGTAACCAGTGTTGTTAACACGGATCTTATTATGTGTACCAAGAAGGGGTTTAAGAACATTTTTTTTCAGGGTCTTCAAAGCAGATGTGACATGTTTGTACACTGTATGTACATAAATTATGTACACTGCAGGTGCATCTCTCACATCAATACATTTAATTTAAATCTTACTCACAGTCAAACAAACAAATCATTTTTCATCTGCACCCACAGACCAGATTTTTTTTTGTCACAGTAATATTACATAGACCTTACCTATGTTTACTATGTTTGCATATTTATGATAAACTGTGTGTGCTGCAGGTTTTCTACAGCTTCAGCTTCTGGTTGATGTTTCGACAGCAGCTGAAGGAGAGACAGGAGGAGCAGAGCCTAAAGGCCGAGTCTCTAGATGAAGTCAAAGTCATTTCATGTAATTTATTTTCTTTGTCATAAAGATTATTGTTTTTGTGTTGTTTAGTTTGGACGATGAAGTCATAAGTTTGATAAAAAGTTAACTTATCTTTTCCTCTGTTCCCTAATGTTTTATCAACTATTCTTCTTTCAATTATTTCCTTGCTCTCCTACTGCATCTCCTTCCTTCCCATCTCCTTTTTTTTCAACTGTTTTCTTATTAGCGGAGGAAAATCAGCCATCACCTCTGATAGCGATGCTGATCTCAGGAGTGAAAGGGACACTGGTGAAATATTGGATACTCTTCTGCTGCTCCATGTTCTTTGTAGTCAGCTTCTCTGGAAAGGTATCTGTTAATAGACATAAAAACGAGGGAGAGATCCATGTCCATGACACAACAGATAATTAATCTCTGGATTGAATTTTGGATGAAATCTTATTGCAGGGAGTTAGGAAACAGATTTGTAAATACATCTGACTGATTTATGCTGCTATGGGGTTCAGGGGTTGTTTTGATAATCTTTTGCTTTTGTCACGATTTCATCTGCTGTGATGATCAGATTTTTCCACATTCATATTTCCTGGAAAACCATAGGTCAGAGAAAAAAAGAGCATGCTCTATAATCCTTTATAAATTAGGTAAAGTCAAAAAAAATCTTCTACTGTACTTGATATTATAAATCTGATAGAGGATATTAAAACAATGTAGTAAAAATATTTCGTGTCAGTAATTATGAAAAATGTTGATTTTGTTAGTTCTGCTTAGTTTTGTAATTTTGTACATTATTACTAGTATACAGAATATATATTCTTGTAAAACTCTAAATTACCCCAATTGAAAATATTTTCTTTCCGTAGTCTGTCATCCATGTTCTCAGATTTATAGATTTTGATGCACATAAAAAGCAACTGACAATAATATTCGGTACAATTTATCTAATCCTTACCATGTTTGACTCGTTCAGGTGGTCGTCTACAAGATCCTCTACATCGTCCTCTTCCTTTTCTGTGTTGTCCTCTATCAGGTCAGTCATTTTACAATGTGGCTGGTATACTATATAACATTAGTAGTAGTGGAGTGGGGTAGGACTAACTTTGGGGTAATAAAAGATGGAAATTTGATATTAAGATTGCTTTTGTCAATAGGTGACGAAAAACAGTTGAGATGGTGTTGGTTGCATAATTATAGAGCTACTATAGAGTCAGATTCACCTTATGTGTTGGCTCCTAAATTATCATCTGTGAATCATTTAGCGGTTCTTTATGCATACCAAGGTACAGAGCGGTGCTAGCTCTCATAAAACTCTTTGTGAAAGAGTCATACTACCAATAATATTGATTGTGACTCATAAACACTGAAAGAGCCATTTTCCTTTTTACCATTTCCCTGGTTTTTCTTCACCGTCTTGAGTTTCTGCTGACTTTAACGAAACTTAGCAGGCACTTACAGGAAGGTCTAATGGTTGTGGAGGTGATGTAAGATGGGAGGCATCATTCGTCTGTCCAGACAACATCTGCAATGCACTGCTCTTTTACATCCTGGAGAGGAAAACAGCAAAACTGTTACTAATGACACTGATGATGTAGAGTTGTGGGTTAAACTCTGTTTTCCCCTCACTGCAGCAAGTCAAAACAAGATGTGCGCTAATTGAGTTTTCTAGACACAGGCTATTTAATTACAATAAGTTTAACAGTCGTGTAGGTAAATTTTGTAAGGACAATATTGATTTTATGATATGCAGATTGAAAGAAAAAGTACTGTCTTTTCCCCACAGATCCGTTATGATGTTTGGCGCAGACTCCTGAAGACGTTCTGGGCAGTGGTGGTCGGTTACTCCATGGTGGTGCTCATAGCCATTTATATGTACCAATTCAGAAGTGTGTCTGGGCTGTTCAGACAGATCATGGGCATGTCGGAGGAGGGGTGATTTTTCTGTGCTTCCACAGAATTTTTAGTTCCAGGAATCTTTTTGGTCATGAAGCAAATTACCATGTTGTATTTCCTGCTTGACTCTCTAGTCTTCGTGACCTGGGTTTGGAACGGTATGACACAGTGGAGCTGTTTGCACGTATTCTCCTTCCTGCGGCATTTCTACTGGCTTGTATCCTCCAGTTGCATTACTTCAACTCAGACTTCCTGGCTCTCACTGACCTCGACAGCGTACCTGTCAGACAAACTTCCAGGTGAGCCAGAAAGGACATGCACAGGAAGAAGAACAAGTACTGAAACATTAGAAAAGTGATTTCTGTTGACAAACCAGTGCCGTTGACTGGCTAAGATCTCTGTTTTTCTCATTTGTCCTTCCCTCCACTCAGAGAGGAAGAACTCAAGGATTCAGTCAATGTCATATCTGATATGTAAGGGACACATTTACTCCTCCACAAATGCCCACCACAGTAACAGTGTGCTAATATTAACACATCTGTCTTTAATTTAATTTCCAGCATTAAAGAAAACATTGGGAAGTTTCAGAAAAAGTAAGTCTCATGCTTTACGTTGGATTATTGTTGTTATAACCATGAATAGTTACAACCAATATAATGACTGAAATTGACACTGAGTTAAGTCTCCTTCACTGTGAGTTTCTTTGATTAGGGTGATTCTGATCATTATGATAAAACTTTGACTGTCATTCTGCAGACTTGAAAAAGAGCAGATGGGAAGCGTAAAAAGTCAGGAGACCCTAGACAGCATTGGAGTGCAATCCTCCTTTGACAAAGGAACTGAGGAGCAAGAGGAAACAATAGGAGAAGGTACATAAATATACAGTTCTGGACCAAACATGTCTCTTCAGCTTTTTTGGCTATGCTCTTTTCCCTCCCATGACATGTACATGATGTTTTTTTTTATTTATACCAGGAACTGTCCCTGGCAGTTCTGAGGATAAGTGGATTGTGATTGTGGACCGTGCAAGCCTGCTGATCATTCAGACTCTGTCAGGAGTTCAGAGGCTCCAGGAGCTGAGTTGGAGACTGCTTGAACTCCACAGCCTAAAAATTGTGTCCTCTCTCATCATTTGGGTCTCATTGCAGGAGGTGGGATGTTTGATGTGTGCATGTAAAGCACAACTGAGTCCATTTATCTAAACCAGGAGTGGAGAAATGTTTAGATTTTGATAACACTGTATTCAATATACAGTATTTTCAGGAAAACATATAAAATTTCCATTTTCACAGGTTTCGCTGATGAACATGGTCTTCCTGGTTCTGTGGGTCTTTGCACTCCCGTTGCCACGGTTACGACCTTTGGCAACCAACATCTCTGCTGTTTGGGCCTGTGTCATGGTGGTGTGCAAGATGTTTTACCAGCTCAAAGTCATCAAACCCCTCGATTACTCCTCCAACTGCACTGCTGTGAGTGTGCATAACTGTGTGTTTGAATAAGAATGAACTTTGTCTTTTGTCAGAGACTCCAGGCTTCATTCCATATTTAAAGACACAAACTGTTGTTGAAAATGGCTCTTGCTTTTCAGCTTACACATGTTTGCTTTTGGATCTCAGGGCCTGGTTCCTTCCAACAACTCGAGCATAGATGATGTAGTGGAGCTGAGGGGGAACATGGTGGAGCTGCTCAGGAGGTCTATTCTCTACATTGAACCTGTTGATCCTGTTTACTGGTGTGGGGCGCTGCGCAAGTGTGAGGGCAAGATCCTTCCATGTCTCAGGGTACAGTGAGACATATGCAACTCTTAGACATTTAAATCACAAGCTGTGTTATTAGCATTATTACCATACAAACTTTATGTTAACCTTAACCATTACGATAACCACTATTTATTATTTTAACCACAACTAATATTGCAGGACTGATGGACTCCTTATCCTTGATCAGTTTTCCTCTATAAAGTTTGTCCTGTGTTGTAGAACCACCTGATGGTGCTGGGGCTGTTGGCATTCGAGGCAACAGTCCATCGCCACCAGCTCTACTTCCGTCTCCACAATGACCTAAAGTCCCCACCCTTCAGCATAATCTTCCAGGGAATCACGAGACAGCACCTGGATCAGGGCGTCCTGCCCTGCATCAAGTACTTAATCAACTTCTGCTTCTACAAATTTGGACTGGAGGTACTTTTTTATGTACTGAAGTGTGTGTCTGTTTCTAAGCTGTGTAATATTTTTGGCATCGACTACTCTCTCATGCACTACTTTTTCTCTTAGATCAGTTTAATCGTGGCAGTCAATGTGATTGGACAGAGGATGGATTTCTATGCCCTGCTCCATTCTTGTGCCTTATTGGCTGTCCTCTCACGGCGTCGCAGGAAGGCCATTGGGGAGGTCTGGCCTAAATACTGCTACTTTACCGCGGGGCTCATGGTGCTGCAATATCTGCTGTGCATCGGCATTCCCCCGGCCTTCTGTGTTGGTATGAAAGTTATAATAATCTGTGGTATTTTTGTATAAACACACAATAATTTCTTTACAAAAAGGGAGACAGTATTAAAAGGCCATTAAAATCAACATGCTGATTTTTGCAGATTTTTGTTCACAACATAATAAATAAATAGACCAAAACTAGGTTCTGATCATATTATGCTTATATTATAATTCTCAAGGATTGGTGCTTTGTTTTTCTCTGTATTATTTTGTTCAGATTACCCCTGGAGAACTGCAGGTCATCCTTTAACCTCTAATGTCATCAAGTGGTTTTACCTGCCTGACTTCGCCATGAGACCCAATCCTTTATTCATATTGTGTGAGACAAATTTCCTTTCCCTCCTTCCTTTAACTTTTCCTCTCCTATTCATCTATTCTTCATTTTGTCCTCTGTAATTCTGTCCTTCTCTCCCATCCTCTGCAGATGACCACCTCCTGTTGCTGTGCTCATCTCTGCAGTGGCAGGTTTTTGAGGAGGAAAACCGTGCGGCAGTGCGGCTGCTGGCTGGAGACAATGTTGAGATCAGCCGCAGTCTGGATCCTTGTTCATTCAACCAGTTCATTCCTGTCAATAACTTCCTTCACTGCAGGTCAGCTTACCCTGCTTTTCACCTCTATTATCCCACATTTGACCCATTTTATTTATTCTCACACTTGTCTTTGTGTTATTATCTTTACATTAAATATGTGTCATTTAAATGATTTTTGAGTTTGAGTCCAATGACAATGCACCCTCAAAATGTTTTTAAATTTATAGAGGCTGAATAAAAGCAGGAAAAAGCCTGACCATGATCATATGAGCACTTAGTTAATCTCTTCAAACAGCTTCCTGCACTGCAGGTTAAACTGCAGGTGAAGAGCTGGGAGTCCATCATTCTTGTTTGCGGTCGTTTTTAGGAGCATTAATGGTTTGAGTTAGATCATTAATTTATGTCTGTTGTCAAACTCATAAAAGCTGTTCTGGTAAGCTAAAATTGCTGGATAAGCACTCAAGAACATCTCCTACTTCCATGATAGAAAATTACCTTTTCTCACTCCATCTTGTTTGTTGCTTGAACACTTTGAACTGTCTACAAAAAAAAAAAAAATATATTATTTTATAATTTATTGATATTATGTTTACTTAAGCGATCAAATATTTTAAAAAATTGCAAAAATCTACAAATGAGTTGATTATGGAACAACACATTTGATATGATGTAAAAGAAGTTAGGTAATGTATTACTGCTGAGAAGATACACTGCAACAAATTGAGAGACTTTTCCAATGACAAATATTGAAGCTATTAATTGTGTAACCATTGGCTTTTTAACTTATCAATTTACACAATTTTCTTTATCTGTGTGTCACTACCAGCAAATTTTACATTTAGCTTTTTTTAATTTAGTTCTTTCTTTTTTCTCTCTCTCTCTCATGTCCACATATGGTTGGTGGTTTGTTTGTTCTGATGTACAAAACTGCTAAAAATTAAACTGACGTTTAAAAGTACAGAATTTCTGAATCGGTATCTCTGTAGAATTATAACATAAGTTTGTCTGTTGTTCCCTCTAAAACTACAACATGGTGATTTTGCATTACGCACATATTTTACATCATACTGATTTTTACTGTGTTTTTTACTCAGAGCTTTTATCGGTTGGTGTATTATCTTAGTCTGGGCAGATTAAAAAGTTTAATTCAGCAATTGTCTGCTGACTTAGCTTCACATACTGGTGTAGTCGTTTTGATTTTGTATTTTTTTTTATTTTTAGATTGACAATCTATTCTTTAAAGAGGAATTTTCCAATTTCCTAATTTGTTTTTGTTCTATAATAATGTAACACATGCAGTTACTTAAATTTAATACAAAAAAACTTAACTAAATCAGTATTACAGGTAGAATTTGATTTAAAAAAAATCCAAATCATGAATAATGTATAATTATTAATGGGTAAGTTGGGTAAAAACATGAACCAGACAATACATTTTCAACACATACAACATTAATTTGTCATGATTAGCGAATTTAACTCCCCTGTCTGCTCTTCAGGTGCTACCTTGATATGGTGAAAGTGTTTGTGTTCAGCTATTTCTTCTGGCTGGTGCTCTGCCTCATATTCATCACCGGCACCACTCGGATCAACATCTTCTGTCTGGGATACCTGGTGGCCTGTTTCTACTTCATGTTGTTTGGAGGCAGCGTGCTGATGCAGCCCGTCAGATACATCCTGCGTCTGTGGGACTGGCTCATTGGCTACACCTGCTTTGTGATCGCCATGAAGAATCTGCTGTCTGTGAGTTTCCACATCATAGAGAAGAACTGCATTTGTATACAAACTAACTAACTTGTAGCAGTAACTGTTTAAGCTTCCTTTCAGTGCTATTGATCATAACATTCACTGTGCTCTTTGTGATCAGCTGGGTTCCTGTGCCTATCTGGACAGTCTGTTGAAGAATGGCTGCTGGTTAATTCAGGCCTTCAGCATGTTCTGCACCATCAAAGACTACGATGTCCGTATGTAAACGATCACTGATATCATCCTTGTATTTACTATATACATTTGTCATGGCATTTAACATACGTTTATCCAGATTAATAGTAAAATTTAATACCAGAAAGGAAAAGTAAGCGGCTACATTATTTTCTGCAAAGGTTGGATGATAACTGAATGGAACTGATGGAAATCTATTTTTAGAGTTCTATAAAACTAAAATATCAAACTCATGCCACTGTAAATTGCACTTTTCTAACTTGTTAAAATGCTTAGTGACATAAGAGTAAAATTAAAACCCTAATGGTGGGAGGAATAGAAATTACATTAGCTTACATTACAATAACATTAAGCTTACACAGTAAACTGTATAATCTTGTTTTTATTTGAACTAGATAAAGGTCTCTCTGAGGTTAAAAAAAATTGTTTTTGAGTGGGTAGTTTCACAATTTATACTTATAAAATTATGTTACTGTGTTTCAAACTTGCTGATTAAATGTGCCCTTTAATAGTGTGATGGGATTTTTCAACAGTACTGTGAAAAATGCATGTGTAGCAGTTTAACACGTGTAACATTTGATATCGGTTAGATTTAATTAAGAGTTACTGTGTGGACAGGGAACAGGGAACTGACCCTTTATTAGTTATCTGTCTATATTGCTTCACCTGTAAATAACATTTCCTCTGTCCTGTGTGTCAGCTGATCCTGACGATGAGTGTGAGCTGCCAGAGGGCGAAGCTGGCATCATCTGGGATGCGATCTGTTTCACTGTTCTCCTGGCACAGAGGAGGGTCTTCCTCAGCTACTACTTCCTCTACGTGGTGTCTGAGCTCAAGTCTTCTAAGATATTGGCCTCCAGGTTTGCACTATGCATCAGCTGTCTATTTACAAATAATGGGGTACAAATAGGCTGAGGGAGGACACATGGCAGGTAAATGTTGGAACATTTCATGTATCAAGAAAGGAAACTTGTATGTATTCAGTTTAGAAAAGAAAATCAAATCAGCCCAACTTTCCATAAATGAAGCAACGTTCACTCACAGTTGTTTAATTTTTGCTCTGCTATTTTTTTAGGGGTGTTTGATAATTATTGATAAATTATTAATTTAACTAAATGTTTTAAAAGGGACAGTTCACATGAATGAACATTCACACATAAATGTGCCAGATCATGGGCTAATTTCCATCTGTCATTTCTAGACTGGTAGACGTAACATGATTAACAAATAAAAACACACTTCATCATGTACAGCCACAAATAGATATAAAACATTAGTGCAGTGTGTATTTGTTGTTTTTAAATGGACATTGTTTTTAAATGGACAGTGTCATTGAATATTTCACGTTATCTGTTTATATTACACACTGTGTTTTAATTTGGTGCATGACAAATTGCACACGGTGGAACACATTGCACATAGTCCAGTATTTCAAATGTGTTTTGACTGTTGCAAAGCTGCAGCGTTGTCTGACTGATGGTGGCAAATTGTTGCACAATGTGCTGCCTTTGAATTACATTGTGACATTTTAATTTTGATTTAATGTTAACTGTAAGGATGACAAGAGTTTACTAGAATAAGAACCTTTTATTATTATCATAAACCTCAATTAATCATCTGGTTTGCTATATAGTTAGAAACGTTGTAGTCCTTGTGATTTTATTTTTACATTTTAGTTTTAATGTCTGCAGACTTTCACTTGCATTGTACATGTATTTTGTGGCACTAACTCTCTACAGGTGCCTTTATGTCAACATACTGTGTGATTGTTCCTCTCCCTCTCTCTATCTCAAAGGGGTGCTGAGCTGTTTGAGGCCAAGGTGAAGAAGCAAGTAGCCGCCAGACTGGAGTTGGAGAAGAAATCAGTGGAGGCACTGAAGAAACAGTAAGACACTTACAGTAAAACAGGGGTAAAATGGCTTGAGGATCCGGTTCACTGTGACAACCAATATAATTTCTCGAATGCTCACACTCCTCTCTTGAAAATATTAAACAGAAAGTAACAACTTACCTTTTCACTTCCTGTAGGATGGAAAAGATCAAATCTAAACAGAGGGGCCGTCCTGCTCCAACAGACAAACCAGGAACTCCTGCTGATCAGGAGCAGGTGACACTGGGTAACACAAGTGAATCAATATTCTCTTAAAAAACTGTTAATATCCCATCAAATCGTGTCCATTCCAGTATCTGAGTCACAGATTATTTAAAAATTAGACAAACCACAACCCAATCAGAGTAAACTGTGTTTTTCAGGCGATGATGAAAAGGCAAAGAGAGATGCAGGAAAGTGGTGGAAGCCATGGGTCTCTCAGCCTGGAGGTGAGCAGCAACACCAAGCAACCAAAACACTGTAATCTGTAATCTGTAACACTGAGTAATCTCACAATGACACCTCAAGAGTATAGCACAGTGACTACTTTTTGTTCAACACAGTGGAAAACAACTGTGGCTACCACCTCTTTGAAAGTGACACCGAGGAGGAGGAGGAAGAAGTCACAGAGAAGAAAGTGGAGGAAGAACCACCAAAGAAGAAATCTGCTTTCCAGGTAAGAACAAATCAGAAGTAAATAAGAAGGACATATTAAATGTTTCCATATACTGCGATGTAACTGTGGCTCTGTATTGTATGGTCATCAGTCATGATAATATATTTCTGTGTCTTTCTTTTTCCAGCTGGCCTATGATGCCTGGGTCACCAGCTCTAAGTCTGCTCTGAGGGACCTGAACAAGGATAAGAAGAGAATGAAGAAAGAAGAGAAGAAAAAATTAAAGACAGAGCTGCAGAGGGAGCAGGGTGAGATTGTTGAGATTGTTAGCCGTCACTATCATGCCTTTAAATTGCATGTTATCTACTTTGATGCACAGCTTCTTTTTTGCTCATATAATCTTGGATTATATAAATTGTTTTTTGTGATACATTCTGAAACTAAAAGATCACAACCTCACATGTTTTATAAAAACTGGTACCAGAATATCCATCCACAGCCACAGTCAAGACTGGAAATATTTTTCTTTTCTGGCTCTCAGCTTCAGCACATTGAGTTTAAATGAAATAATGGAATAATGGATATTATGTTGAAGTGCAAAGTGTCGCTCTTTAATTTCAGTACATTAACATTTGCTTGGAAAGAGCTCTAAACAAACATTACAGTACAGTTAAAATATTGTAATAGTGCTGTAATACCATGTTATTTTAAGCAACTGCCAAGTAATAACTTAATAACCAAAGAGAGGCTGCATTTCAGTTTTATACTATGGTAATAACCAATTCTGAGTCCCAAACATTTTAATGTGATGGTATTAAATTGTTGCAAGTCTATGGTAATTCTCCTTACTTAGGTATTACCGGGATATTACTTTGGAAACTTATGGAACTAAAAATGGCATTACTGTAATATTCTCCTTATCCTCCTTATCACCACACTTTTGTCATTAGTATCACCCATCTAGGAAATGCACTTGAGATAAGATGGTATTACCATAATTTTTTTCTCCATATTTAAAATATATTACAACACTAAAACCATGTTGTTACCACAAGGAAAGGAGGTGAAGTGTTAATAAATCTCAATAATAACTCTCAATAATAGTTCAAGCCACTCACTTGTGTGGCTGTGAAGAGCACACACACCAGTGTTGTAACACCAGTGTTGTAACAGTGAATCAATTTTCCAGGTAGTGATAGAGCAGACTCTAGTGAGGATGAGCTGGAGGAAAGTACTGTGGTGGATGAGGAGGCAGAGGAAGAAAAAGGTAAAACACACACGACACACACACATGCACACACACTACTGAGTCACACAGTGAAGTCTATATGATCTCAGACGTTTGGATCCAAATGTACATACTTGTTCTCTCTTGACAGAAAACATCCTGCAGCGCATCATTAACACCGTGAAGTTCAGCTTTGTGTTTGTTCAGTCGCTTCTGGACGACCTGACGGAGGGTCTGAACTCCTTCTGTAAAGACAACATGGACATTTCTAAAGTGCTGCGCTTTGAGCGAGCACTTCTCAACCAACAGAAAAAGAAGGTGGGGGCGATTTTTAACATTTGATTTCAACTTGTTTCCCGATATATGAATTTGCAAATATTTACAAATATGAAAGATTTCATGTAAAATGCATAATGAAAATTTGAAATTATTGTCAAATCTTGAGGCTCTCACCATGACCACAAATCACATTTCTATGACAAAAATAATTTTTACTTTATTTACTCTTGGGTATTTTACCTACATTTATTTTATCACTTTAAATTACTTTTTATTCAGTTATTTATGTATTTATTTTCCTTTTATATCACTTTTAATTTGGCTTTGTATTAAGAATTTTGTAATTAGAATTTGATTTTCATCTTTTTTTTTTTTTTTTTACATTAATGAAAAAAACCTTATCTCTGTGTTTCGATCCTCAGGGCAAAGAGGTGAGCCAGGAGAGCGTAAGGCAGTTTTATGACAACTGGATGTCTCGCCAGAACACACAGATGTCTCAGGATTTCATAGATGACCCCTCACCATCTTCCCCCTCACCTCCTGGTGCCTCCTCTCGTCATGCATATGCCATGCTGAAGAACCAGGCCTCTAAAGCTTCCTGGGGCAGCAGCATGTCTAGGTATGTTATTGGACACTGACTGTGTCACATACTGACCTTTTCCCATATACTCATTCTCTTCCCTGCATCTACTCTGTACCTTTATCTAGACCCGCTGCAAAAAGCTGTTAGTGGAGCTTAAAACTGCAGTAGTAGTGTAGTAAACTTTTAAATATACATTGTCAAATGAGTTCACACAATTCGGATTAAGCCTATCAGCTCCACACAACTCTCTCAAACGATCACAATTTTAGTTTCACACAAACATGAGCATTGGATATTGTAAAAATGCATACTCCACCAACAGCACTCCCCTCAATTATATTCCTGCAGGTGCCACTTTATCTGTGTCCACCTCACAGCTCCAAGTTCCCTGGATGCAGTGAAGACAAATACTGCAAAGCAAATAGCATTGGTTCCACACTGGATCTTTAAGTGGCTTTTCTCTGCAATTTATTCTGCCAAACAATCAATTAAATGCAAATAAACTTAAACCATACTTTTTTTCCCTCTCTCGCTCACCTTCAGCTGTATGACAGATGAAACAATGCTGGGTTCTCGACAGCCAACTCAGGAGGAGCTGGACGAGCCTCCTGCCGTGGCGCCTCCCACTGACCAGTGCAGGCGGAGGCTCTTGAAAATGGCCAACTTCGACCTGACCTCCACTGAGAATGATGAACTTTCAGCAAGGTGCAGGAGAAATCTTTAAGGTTCACACACAGATTTATCTCCACAGAAGGTTTGTGGAGATAAAAATCAATACTATCAGTGGCCACTTAGGTGCACCATCGTCCAGGTAATGATGTTTGGAAAATGGTAATTTTACTATTATGTTTATTACAGTTTGCAGTTTTTTTGGACTGCACTGCTTATATTAATAGATATTGCCCTTCAGATACTTTTTGTTACATTATAATGCAGTCCAGTACAACACTGCCACTTAATAATAATCAATAATAATAATCATGACGACAATAATAATAATATTAATGTGTAGCCTATATGGCAAAACTGTGGTAATAGATCACATTATATTGTATAGGTGTACTTAATTAAATGGTCAAGGGAATACGATATTTAAATTTGATGTCGCTTATTTACCTATGGTAAGTTCTGACAGACTCAAAACTAAATATTTATCTTCTTCACAGTATACTTAATAACATTTAAATGATTAAATGAGGGAATACATTGCGGAGTCTAACTGTTCACTGTGTTATTAATATTGTTGCTTCAATCACTGTTGCATTATCACCAGACATCATTGGACGACCAATTGTATTAATCACACAGAACATGTTTCTTTTGGTGACGTCTTTACTGTGTTTGTTGTGGACCAGTCCATCCTGCACATGTGATCACTGGTTTGTCTACCAATCTCTCCAACTGCAGTTCTGAGTTTTCAAAGTTTTTTTTAAATTTAATTTTCTTGAATGTTTTTGCACAACACAACACTTTCCCTTGTTACATGCACATGTGCAAATTTCCTTAATTGTTGTTGGTAAAACGTCGCTGTTTCTTTGTCACCAAAGCTGTGAAGATGGCTCCCCTCAAAAGGAAGACTACAAAGAGGACAAGTGTGATGAGGAGGATGCAGATGATGAGAGAAAACCTGAGCAAGAACAAGAAAGGACAGAGAAAGAAGAGGAGGAGGAGGAGCAGCAGGAGGGGGAGCCTGAGGTTGAGAGAGAGATGGAACAACAGCAAAGTGAAAAAGATGAATGCAGTGAATACCCAGAATGCCCCTCATTCAGTTTGGGGGAGAGTGATGGAGAAAAAAGTCTAGACCTCACAGAATCTCCCAGGCCTCTGAGTCAGGAAACAAGGAATCTCACTGCCAGTGAGCTGCTGCTCAACAAGTCAGTTTAACACATTAAACACAGCGCTTGAAAAGAGTTAGAAAGTTTTAAATCTTTTGCCAAAAAAGAGACAAGCTATTAATCCTAATCCCCCTTTCTTTTCCCCCTCTCTCTCCTTTCTCTGCTCCCCTCCATTCTTCCTGCAGCATGTTTGAAAATGATGAGATCTCAGAGTCTGATAAGTTTTTTGTGACATTGCCGAGGCCACTGAAGCTGCTGTTTGCTCTCTACAACACCATGGTGTCTAAATCAGAGATGCTGTGCTATTTCGTCATCATCCTCAATCACATCGTGTCGGCCTCATTCCTGTCACTCATCCTGCCGATTCTTATTTTTCTCTGGGCCATGCTGTCTGTGCCTCGGCCCTCCAAGCGCTTCTGGATGACTGCAATAATCTACACAGAGGTAGGGAACAGGGTGGGTGTCACATCACCCATAAGAAACTGAAAAGCTTCGGCTGTTTGTCGGGTGAAGAAAACTTCTTGTTGTTTTCCTCCAAAAGATTTCTTGCAGAAAACTGAATGGATACAGGCAAAAGACTCGAAGGAAGCCGGTTGGCGAAAGATCCATTTATTCAGGCAAACGAACAAACAGCATCAATACACGACGTGTCGACGGTCCTCAAATAAAATAGCAACTGGAGAGTTTTACGTGCAAGACACTGAAAGGTTTTTGGTCTCATTTCTTGTCTGATTCTCCTACAGACAAAACTCTACTTTCTTGAGGCAAAGCTCAAGAATAGTAGTTTATATTTGCAGTTTCTCAGTTTGAGGTATCTGTAGGTGTGGTTGAGGGGGAAACTGAAGGTTTGAAGATAAGTGAAAGGACAAAGGATCTATATTCCACATAGCTGAGTACAGCCAGTGAGAAGCGGGGGTCGACTGGAAGGAGGTTTGAAGTGTGAAAAGAGCAGAAAGGCTTTTAAAGTGTACATTCGTTAACACTCAGTGCTGATGGATGTTCAGATCCTGGCAGACGTCCTGGCACCAAAGGTATTGAGAACCACCAAATCTAACAAATCTGAACTCCTGTTTTGAAGCCTCCAGAGGATGTTCCATGTTGAGGTTTTGCAAAATGGGAGTTCAGATGCATCATCTGCAACCAGGCTCCTTTAGGTTGATGCCAGCTGTCAGTCACAATGGTGGCGGTCCTTAATCGTCTATTAATCTCTAAATGGCAACACAATTTACACAGTAGACATCATGTTCTATTGAAGATGACCTGACAATTAACTCCTCAAGAAAATGTTGATTGACATTATACAGTAAGAAGGCAGATTTTTTTCATTGACCCATTCAGACGGACTCTTTGCAATCAACACTGATGCAAAAAGATACTGTATGATTTCTCTCCTTTTTTGCCTCTAATGTTACTTTTTCTTTTTTGTTCAGATGTATTCATTGTTGAGGATAAAGTGGTAGAAGATGAGTGAGTGAGTGAGTGAGTGAGTGAGTGAGTGAGTGAGTGAGTGAGTGAGTGAGTGAGTGAGTGAGTGAGTGAGTGAGTGAGTGAGTGCATTTCTTGTTCACTCTTTTCCCTCTGTTTCTCTCAGCTGAATGTTGTGGTGAAGTACTTCTTCCAGTTTGGTTTCTTCCCGTGGACCACGTCTGCCTACAGAGGCATCAACGCTGAACGGCCATTTGCCTTGCCCAACATCATCGGGGTGGAAAAGAAAGATGGCTACGTCCTTTTTGACCTCATCCAGCTGCTTGCTCTGTTCTTCCACCGCTCTATTCTCAAGGTAATCATGAAAATGTTTTGGGCAATAGTAATGTCATAATAGTATGGCAATACTTTGTAATAGTGAAGATGGTAATAGCATCTCATTTGTATCGTGTATTTACAATGATATTTATAATCATAATTATTATACATTTTGATTCATACATATTTTATGAGAAGTATTACACCTTATCACAGTGATAAGTATGTTTTTATTTTGAATGTTCTTATAATTGACAGACTATTTTCCTATTTATGCACTTTTATATTACTGAACACTGATTTTTTTGAAAGGTGCTGCAAACAAAGTTTTGTTTTGTTTTTAAATGCAATGATAATAAAAGTATATATTTAACTAGCCATCTAATACACTGGTGGTAGCCTATTACTTGGATATTACTTTTTTTGTAATATTATCTCCTCATACCTCATGCTACATGTGTCTGGGGCTGTACAGTGTCATGGCCTGTGGGACAACAAGGAGGTTGAGATGCCCGATTTCTTCAAGAAGATGAAGAGGAAAGTGGACAAGAAGAAGATGACAGGTGGAGATAAGATGGCCAGCAAAGAGAAACCTGCACGCAGACTGAAGTTCCTCCCACTCCAGGCCTCCACCACCTCCATATTCAATAGACGAAAAAGAGGCGACTCTGCAGAATCTCAGGCTGGTGAGTATTCAGAAAAAGCTTGAGTTTTCCGTATTCAAATCTGACTTTATAGTTAATTCTACTGTGTGAATCATGCTCCCAATTATCTTTTCTTTATGTTGTGATTTGTTGATTTGTTCACAATTTAGCTTCGGAAAGTTGCTGTGTGACTAATATTTCTCAATTTCACATGTTTTTTTTCCTGGAGAGGTGAAGCCCAAGAAGCATCAGAGCAAGAAGATGAGACGACAACAAAATAAGACTCCTCTGACCAGGAGGCAGAGGATCAGACAGCAGATCAGAGAGAGAATGTTACAGGCCAAAGCTGCCGTCATAGAAGTGTACGTTGTCTTGTTGTCTGTTTTGGTTCAGACCTACAGTGACATTTCCTTTTTGGCGCATCGGTTTACATTTCTTCTGATCTGATGGATAATTTAGTTGAATGAACTTTGCATACAGTACCTGTAGATGAGTTTTACTATTTATATGAGATTATGACATTGAACGTTTCTTTTTCTTTAGTGCTCTTCACATCTACTTACCCATAAGGCAGTTTTTCTACGACATCATCCACCCAGATTACAGTCCCGTGTGTGATGTCTATGCTCTCATGTTCCTCATCGATGTGGTCAACTTCATTGTCACTATATATGGATACTGGGCCTTTGGGGTCAGAACCTTGTGTTTTTCATCAATGATAGAACACTCATCAATATGGATGAAAATTTACAAGATGCATTTACCGTTTAATTGTTTGTCGTGAACATCATGACACATCCAGGGTGATCTTTGTCTTTGTAGAAGTACTCCGCAGCCGCTGACATCACAGAGTCACTGTCCGAAGACCAGGTTCCAGAGGCTTTTCTGGTCATGTTACTCATCCAGTTTGGCACCATGATAGTGGATCGTGCACTCTACCTGAAAAAGTCCCTGCTTGGAAAGTGTGTTTTCCAGGTGGTGCTTGTGTTTGGTATACACTTCTGGATGTTCTTCATCCTACCAGGAGTCACTGAGAGGTGAGTCTTTATACCTTTTACTTTTCTATTGTTCACTCTGTTGTTGAATTCATTTGTTCTTATGTTCAATTATTCATTCTGTTCAGTCTTGAGGTGACATTGACAGTGAGCCCTTTGTTCTAAGTGTGGCACATCACCAAAAACACAAACAAACCAACAGGTTAAATTAGGGAGACTCTTATATTCTAATTGTCTTTTATTTCTCTCTGCAGGCGGTTCAACAGGAATCCCGTTGCTCAGCTCTGGTATTTTGTAAAGTGCATCTACTTTGGTCTGTCTGCTTACCAGATCAAATGTGGCTACCCAAACCGCATCCTGGGCAACTTCCTCACCAAGAATTTCAATTACCTGAACCTTTTCCTCTTTCAAGGGTATGGAAATGCACACATTATTTAATAAACCTTTTTACTACAGTCTAAATATTTGATTTGCATGTTTGACATTCTGTTTTTTTATTTCCTCATTACCTTTGCCTTTCCTCTTCGTCTTCCTGCTCCTTCTTCCCCAGGTTTCGTTTGGTTCCCTTCCTGACGGAGCTTAGGGCGGTGATGGATTGGGTTTGGACTGACACCACTTTGTCTCTGTCCAATTGGATTTGTCTTGAGGACATCTATGCAAACATATTCATCCTCAAGTGCTGGAGGGAGTCTGAGAAAGTGAGAATGTTCATCAACATTGTCATTGTAGCGTGTGTTCACACTCTGAACTTGATATATATCGTACATGTAAATACTATTAAAGTTACATTGAAAAAATGAAAAAAACAAAAAACAAAAACAAACTTTGTATCCTCAGGTTTGCTACTTAAATGTCTGTACTCTCATCCTCCCAACCTCTTCTTCATGATTTCACTGATGATTACAATGGTCATTTTATATTTGTTGTGGTTGCTACGCACACGTGTCAAATTGTTTATTAAATTGTTTATTAAATCTAATATGATCCATAATTGGTCAGAGCAGAGCAAATTAGCAGTTTGAATACATCACACTCATGAACTGACCATTTGTTATTTCTGTTTTTGTTCTTCAGAAATATCCGCACCCTCCAGGACAGAAGAAGAAGAAGGTGGTGAAGTACGGAATGGGAGGATTCCTAATCTTTGCTCTCATCAGCATCATCTGGTTCCCCCTCCTCTTCATGTCATTGGTCCAGTCAGCAGCTGGAGTAACCAATCAGCCGGTGGACGTCTCCATCCAGCTCAGTATCGCAGGATACGAGGTCAGCATGGATATGAGAGCTTCCAACTGTGTGTCAAGATTCAGCTTTCTGTGTGCTGAAAAAATACAGACAGATTGTAAATCACAGGCCACACTGCTAACCAAATACAGCTGCCATGAAACCACATCCTGGTGTTACACTCAATGATAATGGTTTTACTTACTGTATGTCCACTAACTGTATACTTCAGGCCTTAGACACTGTCCATTTCTAATGTGAACATATAGCACATTTGTGTGTCTTTTCACAGCCTCTGTTCACCATGAGTGCCCAGGAACAGAACCTGGTTCCATACACAGAAAACGGATTCAACAGACTCACCAAAGTCTACGCTACTCATCCAGTAAGATGAATGTCGGTTTGCTGTGAATTCCAAACTGAGACTGATAATTATAGTCCTTTTACACTGCAAACCAGTGTTGGAAGCTGTGTAGTTTACTATAACCTGTCTTAATATGTGGCTAGTGTTATGAGCTATGACTAGTTTTGAAGTTTCTGGGTGAGTTGTGAGTACAAACAGGACACAGGTGCAAACAATAAGGTTAAGAACATGTAATCAGTGGTATGGGAAATCAAAACTGGAACAGGAAGCAAATAATCGGAACTGAGAAAACAGAATTAATAACAAAATAAAACAGGAAATAACTAATGATGACCGAAATAATGCAAAAACTTGACCGGAGCAGATAATAGGTGTATAACATAGACAGACAGTTGACTTATGTCAAGACAACAGAAAACACTGTCTTGTTTATTTTAGAGACCTACTTTAAATTGTACAAATGAAAATGCATGGTACTAAATTTTAACCAGAACATTTAGACAAATGTTTGCTTAACCAACCTTCTGTTTCTCCATAATGTGACTTTCCCTGAATGTTACATTAAATCAGCAGTTTAATGAAAGAAGCTGAAAAAAGTGAAAAACAAAAATGACAAAAAAACAAACACAGCTGCTATTTTAAAAATGTTTACCACTTACAAATGGACAAAGTTATTGGTTCAACATTCTTCAACCAGTTTATAACATGACATAAACAATACTTTGTCAGTTGTCATGTTTGATGTTTGTTGTGTGGTATATTAATGCTCTGACTTGATATGTTACCATTGTAAAATAGAAAAATATAATTTCTGGATCTGTTAACCACCCCTTTCTCTCTCTCTCTCTCTCTCTCTCTCTCGCTCTCAAACACACACACACACAAACACACACAGTCTGCTATGCAGTTCATTATGAATTACTTTGTAGAGGACATTGTTGTTGCTAAGATCAAGAGTGATGCCAGTCTGCTGTGGAGCATCAGCCCGGCCAGTCGAGAGGCCATGATACAGGAGCTCAGCAAATCCTCTCACATATACATGACCTTACGCTGGACACTACTACGGTCAGTGTGTGTGTGTGTGTGTACTTGTATTTGTTACCTCTTCAGAGCTTTTTCTGGCCACTGACCTTTCCAGGACGTGTAGTCCTCACGGTGACTAAAACTGGTCCTAACGAGGCATACTGAGGGCTAAGATTTGAATTGTGGTTATCTTACAGTGAGAGTTGTAGTTAAGGTTAGGGATAATGCCTTGTCTCAGCTGTCCAAATGAATGGAATTCAATGCATTGTGTAGTTAAGTGGATGTTGTGCAATTTTAAAGAACTGTGCATCTGCACAATAAATATGAATCAGGTTATCATAGTTTGAGAGACAATTCAGGACACAAATACATATTTTAGTCATTGAAAACTAAGGCTTGGCAATAAACACAAAGACAATGTGACAAGTGATGAGAGGAAGCAGAAGGATGAGGTATGTTAACATAAAGGATGATATGGTTAATTGGATCAGGTGTGTGCAGAAGGGGAGCAGTCAACAGGGAACAGTCAACTGAACTTTGGCTCACATGCTGCTTAATACTCACTCTCTCTTGTCCTCTTCAGGAACGCATCAATATCAATGAATGCAGAGTCAGTGGGAGAACACACTGTAAAGTTTGAAGACAAGATCTTAAGGGAAGGAATCATCCACATGCTCAAGGGCAACAGCAGCAAACCTGTGTGGGTCTCAGTCAACACACACACGCACACACATGGTTCTTATTGTTGGGTCTTGTGCAGTTTCTCGTACCTATGGATTGAATTAGTATATGTGAATTAACATACTGTATTTGTGTTAAAATTTGTTGTCAACTCAAACTAAACTTATCAGGCCATATGATTTCGTGCGATACTGCATGGATACTGTATTTATCCTGAGACTGAAATTTAATATAAAACCATAATAAAGCTTCTGTATGTGAATTAAATTTGACTGATTTTAAAATATAGTTACAATTGTGCATGTTTTCAGTTCATTTCATAGCCCAAACACGTGACAGTCGAGTAGTTTATTACATTTGGCACCATTACTTATTCTGCTACATCACATACAGTATTTTCTGTTCTGATCTCAGAATGTGTTCAACTGTGATTTTTGTGTTCTGTAGGATCATTAACTCTCTGCTGCCAAAGTTCATTAGGGGTCCCAAAGGACCAGAGTCCAAAATGGCTACCAGGATGAAAGTAGGTTAGTTACACTTTAGTTTAAATTTTACAATATTATATTTAGATGTTATTTGTTAAATTGTAATTCTAGTGCACTTGTAACATAAAAGAATGTGGTGATGTTTTTGTTTTTTTTATTCGACTTCTTTTACTCCCTTTATTTATTTATAATTTTTCTGTGTGATTATATTAGTGAGTTCATAGGATTCATACACTTTAATTGAACCCCAATATGTCTTTCTGCAGAGCACTCGGACCGACCAGACCTCCAGGGACTTGCTTTCTTCAGGCCCATGTCAGTTAAGCTTGAGCAGGTCAATGGGACATCAGAGAAAGATGCAGACCAGTGGTGGGTGGTGGAGGAATGTTCGCCTGTTCTCACCTCCACTGAGCCCAAGTGTCACAACATAGAGATTGTGGTGTTCAATGATAAAGTCAGCCCCTCCAGTCTGGGCTTTCTGGCTGGACATGGGTAGGCAACAAGGCACCTTTGATTCTGTACTGTCAGGAAATCTTTCTTGTGATTGTGGCTGGACTTGGCTTGCTATCATTTCAGGTTTTAGGGAGAAATGTTGATGTTCTAACAAGATAAAACTTTTTTTTTTTGAGTTTGCTATCTTTCACAGAGGTAACTCACCCAGTGGATTGTGGTAATTTAGATTTCAAACTCAGCAAATACACCCCTCACCAAATTTCTCACATGTGTGAACCAGCTTCTTTCTTTGATATGAAGGAAGATGACTGCTGCTTTTCATTTGACTGGCAGTAATTCTTGCAATATTGTTCAAAGGAGGGACTACAAATTATATTGGCTATACAAAGTGACTGAGAAATGAGTTATTTTACGACAATGTCATGTGTCCTAAAGTACAAATATTCCGAGAACTGCCACTTTAATATTACATTGCACAAGCCGGTGAAAAATTGATCTATCATAAAATGTTTGTCTTTCTTAAAACTACAGTATGTTTTTTAACCTCTCACACAGAGCATCACTTTAAACACTGTCCCCTCCCTCTGCTTCTCACCTCAGCATCGTGGGTCTGTACATGTCCGTGGTTTTGGTCATAGGAAAGTTTGTCAGGGAATTCTTCAACGGGATCTCCAGGTCCATCATGTTTGAGGAGCTGCCATGCGTGGACCGAGTCCTCAAGCTGTGCACAGACATCTTTGTGGTCCGGGAGACAGGAGAGATGGAGCTGGAGGAGACACTGTTTGAGAAACTTATCTTCCTCTTCCGATCGCCAGAAACCATGATCAAGATGACCAGAGAGAAGAAAGACAGCTAGGGTTTGAGAAGATCTGCCTGGACGTATTCAAGCAAATAAAACTCCACAGTTATGGTGAATTGTTACACAGACATAAATGCAGTCAAAGCTGGATTTGTGGTCTAAGCATAAACCTGTGAAAAGATAAACAATCTTATTTTAACTGAGCAACATTAGAATTCCTTTCTGATTTGACTATTACTTATAACAGAGCTTTGTTTTTGGGAAAATGTTCCTCATTCTAAATATTCATACTGACATGTTAATACTATTTATTTCAAATATATCAGTGCATATATTACTTTCCTGAAATGTTAGTTCATTTTCTCTTACATAAGAGTAAAAAAGCCATCTCGAACTTCTTCCAGGCAAATAATGATGCATTAACTGTGACAACATTTTATCTAAAGTGCAGTTAAATAAAGTGCCTGCTTTTCATCTGTCCATGGGTAATGCATGTATTTCGGTTTTGATTTCAAGTTTATACAGTTAAGTTTATTCATCACCATTTTTAACAAACCTTCGTTGTTTATGGATCAACACACACATACCTCTGTACTGACCAATACGTCCATGTACACTACTGCACTGAATTATTTATATCAAAATAAAAACTGTAATTACAGACTATACGTTTTCATTGTCTTAGTCTACAGTGCTGAAAAAACTTCAAAATATCACAAGAAAACCAAATGTATTCAGATATTCATCTTTAATAAGAAATAAAAGGGAAAACAGCAATTTTATTCAGGTCCCCATTTTAACAGGTCATCTTGATCTCATCCATCTTTCTTTTCCTCATGCATGGTGTACAGTAGATTATTCACAGGACCTCAAAGCAACAGGAAAAATTTTCTACATCATGGAGTCACATCCTGGAAGGCAAAAAAAGAGAAAAAAGCTTGATAAACATATTTTTTTAATTATTCTAACAGAATGTACAATGCATTGCCTACTTATCTGTGACTGCAAGTGGCGTGTGAATACACATGAACTGCAAAACTTTTAAGTTCTAAAATTCAAGTAAGGCAAAAAGAAGTTCATAAATTTTTTAAAAATATTTTCCATTGCTTGTTCTAAGAAAAATTAAGACAACGCAATATGTGTTTGAGAGAGGACTAGAAAAATAAATGTTAACACAATATTTAAGAGCATCTCCAATATATTTAGTCCACAAAGTCTTGCCAGGAGATATTCAAAAAGAATTGTGCAGTATAGAATGAGCAAGAAAGTGGCATGAAGTTTGGGTACACACTATTGTTCAAGATTTCACAGTAAAAAGAAAATGAATGGAATCCGATATGTTAATTAAAAAATAAATCTGTTATTTTAAACAAGTGCAGGCTTTCAAACTTCATATTGGTGAGTAAGAATAGATATTATTTTGTGGGCTCATGTGGTAATGCTTTATCACTTTCTAAATCGGTACTGAAGTGAAATTCAACTAAGAAAAAAAACGTACATTACAACTGTATGTGTCAAGAAAATCTCAGTTAGATATTTTCCTCAAATCGGTCAGCCCAAAACTTAATAAGTGAGTGCATTTTACACTCAAGTTTGCTCATAACTGTTATCAATAGGCTAGATCTTTGTGAACTAGCAAGGGCCCTAGCATGTTCACAAGACCACAAAGCTTTGTAAATATCAATTCCTGAAACCAAAAACTTGATTAAATAAATATTACCAACAAAATCTGGAGATGGATGGATGGTTCTGTACGTTCTGTACCTGCTGTTCATGTTTATTGTAACACAAATTAGATCAAGCATGGCTCTTGTGGTTGCTGTGTTGTCTGAAGAAAGCCACCGTTGCATGTTCTGGGAGAGCTTCTGGTCGGGGAAGGAAATTTTAGTGCTAGAGAAAGCCAAGTCCAACTCCAGTTAGACTAAGCATATAGTTGCAGTTGCAGGAGTAAATGGACTATGAATTACATTATCCAGGTATGTTAGTCTAAAACAGTGGTCTCCAACAGGCAGTTCACAATCTACCAGTAGGAGCTCCCTGACTTAAATGAACATCTAAATGACTCTATAAGAGTGAACCAAAATGGATACACTCCAGCATATACCTCTCTTGTTGACACTATGCAGTGCGGGTCAAATCACTAAATGAAAATACCCAGTATACGTCATACATACAGGTGTGTGAATACTCTTGTGAAGTGATACAGTGACATGTGGGCAGATAATAACAAAATGACAAGTCGACTAAAACCGGACTTTTAACAAGCATGTAAAACGTACTGAGTGTCACCAATGTCACCCCTACCTTTCCTTCAAAAGCACAGACATGGTTACCATATTAACTGCGGTGCAGATATATCAGACTCTTGTAACTGCTGATAGCTAAGTTCCGTATATATGACAAACTTACGCTATGCAGCTGATTTGGGTTTGAGGACTTTGACGCTGGCTTCTGCAGCCTTCTGTGCCTCGGTTTTAAGCTGTGGCTTCAGCGCAGCGCGCACCACACTAGCGCAGATAGCGGAGAAACGGATGTAGCTGCAGAGAAGAAACACACTTGTTAGCCGCATGCTAAGGGGCAAGCGAAACTGAGAGAGAACAGAGTCGAAATGAAAACTGTAATTGCTTCTCAAATGGCAAATAACGCATCTGAATTGACAGAAAATAGTGAATCGAACGGAAGCTGAGTGGCGCACGCGCTGTACATTAAAAGCGTCATAAAAAGAGCTAATTCGGGCTATTAGCATAGCATTATAACTCCGGTAACAATGAATTATGACAACAACGACAAAACACTTCGTAAATGTTTTCAATTATGTTAACAATTCCTTATAAACAACACATCAGTCTGCAGTGACCATGACACTAACTCGGTAAACACTTATTTTATAGACGTATATTACCTTAGGCCTGCCTGCCTCCAGTAAGCGACCATCTTGCCTGTAATATGGCTTCAAGGACAGGTCGGATGTGTGCGCGATGACGTCACTTCAGTTACGCTGGCCCCTGTGTTTTTCCCCCTCATCCAATACGAACAGTCCAAAACCACGATTGACAGTTTACGCTTTCTTTCACGCCCCCTCACGTAGTCGATAACGTCTTGGATATTTATTTTGACCTGGACTTTGTTTGGTTCGGTTCTAGTATGTACTTTGACAATATTAATGGGTGTAACTGATGATTTTTGTAGACCTAAATCCAAACTTGAAATACACAGAATTGATTAATAGAGAGAAAATAGAGAGGAAAAAATGAATAAACATGGACTGCTCGTTCTGGGTGTCAGGGTGTAGCAGAATGCAGTAGTGCTCCCTGCCACCAGGAGGCGCGTCGCTGCCTAGGCCTTCTCGTTGCCTAATAGTTGCTAAATCTGCTTATTATAAGCGACTTTGGGCTCATTTTTCTGTGAAGTTGCTTGCAAATATTGTCAGTCGCTGGTTGTGGGGTTTTTTTTGGGGGGGGGGGGGCTTGTTGCTAAAGTCTAGTTACATATTTGAGCTACTCCATGCTTTATCAGGCAGATATTTTCGATATGTTATTAAAACGCAGGTTAGTTTCATCATTTAGATCGGAGTTTTTTCCACCCACACCCTGCTTCTGACGGGCTCTGATCCTGACCGCAAAGAGTGCTACCTAATCAGAGGTAGAATAGATCGAATTTTTATCCGGTTGGGAAAAACCTGAGTAAGACTCTGAAGGAGGAGAGGTTTTTTGTATTCTGGGAGGATGACAGGAGTGATTATATGCTGCCATGAAAAAAAATCAAATGATTCAAAAACAGCATCCTCACTGAACTGACATATTCCAACCACTCTGTGATAACCCAAATTGTAAAAATAATATATAATCAAAATTGTTTTATTTTATTTTAACTCAATAACAGGGTATACTTTTATGTAAATAAGGTCTATTGGCCCTAAATTCCAAAACGAAGGAAAACGTTTCTGCAGTACTGGATTGAACTGAAGTAAGACTAAAGGTCTAACACAATCGATTGACAATTTATACTATGCATTAAATAACAGTTAAACCAGGCGGGGTCATTTTTGGGCTTGTTTCTCTCGCGAGATCTGGCAACATTGATTCCCTCCCTCCTTCTCGTAACATCGGTCACGCTGTCACCAGTCACCGGCTCCTGAGCCTTGACAGAAAAGACTGTAAAAATGAAGATCTGGTCGTCAGAGCACATTTTCAAGTGAGTACTTTTTTGTGCAATGACTATTTAAATAAATAAGGACGTTTAGTCACCGATTTCCCCTCGTAGAACCAGTTTAGTGCTTTCTGTGCACACTGTCCTGGCAACAGCTACTCGCCGCCTTAGATGCTACGGCACATAAGTTAGGTAACTTTACACAGAGCCCAACACTACTTACCTAAACCAAACCTTGCCTGTATTTGTTGGTTAACACATTGAATGACCTAACCCCGGTCACCGTCGCTTATGAGGTCATTTATCTACTGCTGTCGTCTTCATTTGTCACTCTTTGACCACTACGAGTGAACCAAGCAGCTCTAGCTAGCTCAGTTAACATTGAGGTTAGCTTTTGCCGCTAGTCTTGAGCTAACGTCAGGTCATCTGATGTTCGCTGCTCAATGAAGTGCACCGTGTTTTAATTTGGACGATTACAGGATCACGTCTGCATCTGGTAGAAAAGGTTATATATATATGAGTTATCTCAGTAATTATCGCTGAGATTACGTCTGTGACATCATGCGGCGTGTTATATAATGGCTTTACAAAAGCAGATACTCTTGAGATTAAATTACAATATGATGAGTCTATTTCCGCGTTACATTCATGTAACGAAGGTTAGACGATCGTACTCTTTGTTTTTTTTTTGTTTTTTGTAGTTAATTGGTGAAGCTACAACAGTGATGACATAATGTGCAGAAGGGGCGTTCACTGCTCTGTTCTGGAAAAAAGATGTAACCAATCTGTGTTTTTCACAATGAGTTTAAATTTTTGCATTCACCTTACTACATACTACTTGGCACACCAGACAGGACATCATTCTTCTTTGTTTGCGTTGTAAGCATCTGCTTCATATTGCTAAATGCATGCTTTTTCTGATTTGTCCATTTATGCTGCTCTAGAAACATGGCAATGTAAGATTGGCTACAAAAACCAAATTATTATAGCAATTATGCACATTTACAAACGTCTGGTATATTCATTTTCTGTGTATGAGCTGGACTTTTAAGCAAATTTAAAGCATTATGATTAGTTCCCCAGTCTCCTTCAGTCTTGCCTGGTTGTGAAGTGCCTTTTAGGATCTTGTTTCTAATTTTCATTTTGGTTTTGACAGTCACCCATGGGAGACGGTGACAAAGGCGGCAATGCAGAAATACCCCAACCCAATGAACCCCTGTGTGTTTGGTGTTGACGTTCTGGACAGAAGAGTAGACACAGA
This sequence comes from Brachirus orientalis, assembly GCA_016785285.1. Classification (NCBI taxonomy): domain Eukaryota; kingdom Metazoa; phylum Chordata; class Actinopteri; order Pleuronectiformes; family Soleidae; genus Brachirus; species Brachirus orientalis. Next base: position 9,118,150 of record JAFBJR010000150.1, read on the forward strand.
GGGACGATTACACAGCACCAGACTGCTCAGCACAGAGTGGGGACTACCCGCCATGGCAGAGTCTGTAAGTTTGAGAATGAATAAAAGAAACTTGAGTCGAAAGGAAGCTGTATTGTGACTGATAATGTAAATGGTTTCTCTATGTACTAGGCATGACTGTATTTTGTCTTATTTCTGCAGATCATTGGGGCAAAGAGAACATGCACTTATGTTCAGGAGCATTCGGTAGTGGACCCTAAGGAGAAGACTTTTGAGTTGAAATCTACAAATGTGAGTAGTGCAGATGAAGAGATGTGATTGAAAACAATTTCAATAAGATTTCTTGCTTGATACTCACATAGTGATGGCAATTTCATTCTGTTTACCCAGATCTCCTTCACTAACCTGGTATCTGTGGATGAGAAGTTGACTTACAAGCCACATCCACAGGATCCAAAAAAGTAAATATGTTTTTACAGTTTTAAATTCTATTCCTGTGAAACCTATTTGAATGAGAGATTATAAAAATAAAATGCCACATCACGCTTTATGTTTTTTGAGGTTTGGTGTGACCTTTTTGTTTATGTGTTTGTGTTTTTCAGAACGGTGCTAACACAGGAAGCTCTCATCAGTGTGAAAGGTGTCAGTCTGAGCAGCTACCTTGAGGGTCTCATGGCCAAGACCATCTCTGTTAATGCTGGCAAGGTGACTTAAAATGTTATAATTGTCCAATAAGTCACCATGAGAGATTGACTTGTTAATAAACCTGCCAGTGAATGCTTAATGTTGACTAACACCTCCCTTTTCTGTGTCAGGGTCGGGAGGCCATGGAGTGGGTCATCAGACGGTTAAACACAGAAATTGAGGAGCTGGCAGCGACTGCTCGTGGTACGATGCGTGCTCCCATGGCAGCAGCTGTTGCAGACAAATGATAACGGCCTACCCCGCTGCTGTTTCCTGCAAATGTCATGAATCGATGGACTTCTTAAACATTTTCTCCTTAAAGGGGACTTCTCATCTGCCAGCACAGCCTAGTAACCACAGCCCCATCCTATAGTATGTGTGTCAAAAGAAGTTGATTTTCCTCTCTCCTCAGCAGTCTACACTGATGAGTTTGATATTTATCTTTGTGGGCTATGACAGGGAGTATTGAGCTGATCATATCTAAAAAGAAAACAACCAGGCTACACCAACTAACAGGGTTGAATTGGACTGAACTTGAAGCTCTTAGAAATTAGTCTTGTGATGTTAAAGCTCTTTTTTCTTTTCTAAAGTTCACACTGTGCCTCTACATCATTCACTAACTTCCTCTTTTCTAATCCTTCTCTTCCAAATCGTCAAATGTTCATCTTTCCTAACTTTGTTTATTGTTTCTAAATCTTTGTAAACACAGGAAGCACTGGTAATAGCTGAAATTAAGTCACTTGTCACCTAGTTGACCTTGGTTTGTAGGGTAGAACTGGCCAAGATATCCCAAAGACAAAAACTCCTCAATGCAAACAGGCTTTAAGTAGGGTTGGGTACAGAACTGGGTACCTTTTAATGATACTGACACACAATGGATTATCATTTCAAAGTAGGCTGTTAGTCCTGCGACTCTGAGAACAGTGAAAGTGGTAGGCTGAAACAGATTCTCTGTTATTACAAAGAATAAAACCAATACAGTTGGGTACCAGTACTGATTATAATACCAAGCCTAAATGAAAGTAACCTGAACCATTTGTCAGTGACTTCATCAGGTGTAGTTTAATATGGAAACAGCAAGGTTTTTCCTCTCCTGGGAAGTATTTTAAGAAATGCCAAGACTTTAATATTTGTGTTACATTTTGAGATTCCAAACAAAGCTGTGTCCCTCGATATGTTTGTCATCAATCAGAGCTGAGAGCAGGTGAAGTGGCCGAACAGCAAAATCAAAATTTGTGGTACTGGAACACAAATTGCATGTTGTCCTGAGGTTTGGTCCAACCACTACGAAATCGTCCCATGCTATCAGCTGGAAGGCTGTCTGTTGTCTATCGGCTGTCTGTTTTTCCCTTCCTGTGTTTTTTTTTTTTAGTTTAAAGTACATACGATCCACAGCTCAACAGCAGGGGGTTGGAGAAAGATTAAGTTTTGTATAGTGATCAATGTTACCTAAGGTTTGTTATTTATTGAAAGGTTCAGAGCAGACAAAGAAAGAGAAAGGGGTTAAAGTTGAATTAACCTTTGTACCACTGATGTAAGTGTGGTGGACTGGTCCATGTTGTAGTCTATTATTTCAATTCAGTTTTTTTCTCTTTTCTCTATATAGTGAAGTATTACATTTAAAGAACGCACAGATGTGAAGGTTCAAAACTGTTTTCAAACAGTGCAGAACTGCAGCTACATGTTGGTATCTTCTCCAGTGTTTTCAGTGTTGTGGACGCTGTGTGTAGTGTTGCAGGAACACTGCTGGGTTCTATTCAGGATCATTGTGCATTATCAGTATGCCACCATGAAGGGAAAAAAAACAACTATCAATTTAGCACCTCAAAACCATTTATTTATAGTATTATTTATGATGAAAATCTCTGTACATGTTTATATATATATATTATGTATTTGTATTGGTGAATGATACAAAAGGCTGGTAAATTTAGAAGCTGTAGATTTGCAAGTGGTGGCACAGTTTGTACCATTTTCCAGACATATTCTCTAGAGGACTTTCATATGCTACTTTATTGATTTCGGTTCAGTCTGATAAATGCCTCTCAAATGTGGAGGTATTTATCATGTAACTTAGCAACTTTGCCTCCACCCACAGTCTCACTCCACTGTGATGTCTTGGCTAAGTTTATTTTTGTATCTCAGTCCCATCATGCATTGTCCATCCTCAGTAAACTTCTATTCTAAGTCTGCTCTGCTCCTTAACAAACCATCTTCCCATCAGTATCTACACAGCATCTCGTTTTTATGACTGAACAAAATGTGGTGTTTTTTCTATGGGAACATTTTAAGTACAAGTGGCTGTAAATAGGCTTATATTTATATATTGCTGTTGTGTTACATTCCAAGAATGTGAACATGTTACAGAATCTGAAAAGTGCACACAGAAATGTTTCAAAATAAAGAGATGTCATTGTTTCATGAATAAAGTGTATATATACATTTTATGTCTCAAATTAAACTAAGAGTGCCTTAACTAAAATGTACTGCTTTAACCATTCTCTTTCAACATTTGTTTTGGGTTCAAATTACCTCATTCATGCTTCAGAGAACTGGGGTTAATTCCTTAACCTAAGGTTCAATGCTGTGTTACACTACCAATGTAGCTGTTATGCTTCCACTGTCCTCTGTCAGTTGGGATTCAAAATGCATTGCTTTGTGTCTCCACAGACATGAAAATAAAGCACTGCTGTACTGGGAAACACAGTTGTGTCAAGCTGTTGGACTTAATCAGTATTATGTGAATGGTTTGAATGTAATGGACATTCATTTATATTAAAAAGTTCCACACTACAGCTTTAATGAGACGGTCTAAATACAGCTTTAAAAAGTGCTTTTATTATTCTATAGGAAAAGGTGTATGGCGGTGTACAGGATAGACTTGTTTTGTCACTATATGTATGTGTGTAAATTACAAATTTACACTTAAAGTCAAGCTGTAATTATTAAGATCAGACTTGGTTGGAGGCAACTTTATCTTCTATACACACTGGTACCTTTTCATGTGGCATCAGTATCAGAGATATACAAGTGTGATTGCCTGTTGGCTGAAGCCTCAGTCTGTTGGCAGCACTTTAGCATCTGAAAAGAAGGCTATGAATCCCTGTGAGGAACAAAGAAAGTGGTCAGCTCAAAATCTGTTCCTCCACTTGGTTTAAGATTTCACCAAATTAGTGATACTGACCTGCTCCATCCTCAGAACTGAGTTGACCAGCTGTGCTTGTTTCATTCTGGGTAAATCTACACCTTTTCCCAGTTCCACTGAAATGAAAAAGTGCAAATCAGTACTAAGCAGCAGTGTCTTTGATGATCACAGTGTTTCATTGGCACGTTCAAAAGGATTTTGTATGATGAAGAAAAAGAGATGAGATTTAATACTCTACTTACCAGAATATGCTTAAAAATAAACTTAGCAAGAAGAAACAAGCATTTTAAGAGTTGAACAAAAAACCCCAACATAATTTATACATCACCAGTCTCACCATTCAGCTTTGCTAAGACCATCTCAAGTCCTGTCCTTGTACATTTTTCTAGAGCATTGGTCTGAAAAAAGGAACATGGTCATTGCCTGTTTTGCCATCAGTTTGTGCTCACATGAACAAAGTGTAGTTTTTATTTAGTGTCATCTACCTTAAAGGTTCCTATTTCACTGTCCATCAGCGCCAGTGTGAAACTGAAGAAAAGAGAAAACACGATAAATCCCATCAGTAGTTGATGTGAAGTTTGAGTTTGTGACCTTTGGCACTGGCACGTGTATATGTGTGTGATGTCTGATGCTCACTTGTCCATTGAAATCGAGCCTTTCACTCTGCCAGCAGCAGTCCATGCTTTACTGCTAAAGTTTGAGATCTGAGGAAGGGAAAGGGTTTGAGTTGATAATCTGTTGTTTTGTCTGTGACTTAAAATTAAGTGAATGATGTAAAGTGAATGTTAAGAGCATGTCAGTAACAGTAGTACACTTGTACAATGTCCCATGAGCACATACTCTCAATCACAACTTTAACACTAGATTGGGCAGCTGTTGTGCATGTTGCAAAAACACTTAAAAACACACTTGGATGTAGGCAAGGAGTGACATGAAAATTTGATGATCATCTTGACAAAATATTTTGCAATTCTTGATACAATTCCAATAATTCTGAAAATATAATAAACTTTCAAAACACTTTTGGTAACACAAATATATAAATATATATTTTTCCATTGCAAATAGGATTTTTAGTGAACATTTTGAACTTATAAAATATCTTAAATCATATGATTATGAATAATTAATTTATGATGTCTCACAATCAATTGAAAGATGCTGACTCCCCCGACCTCAAAATAAACCAATGAGACTGTTGACAAGAATCCAGTGGGACACGTTTTCAAGTCACTCACAAGAAATAATAATTTTGACCATTCACGGTTGTCCCATACAACCCACGGTTGTCCCATGTATGTATGAATGTTACATACATACATGGTCAAATTACAAATCATGCTGTCCTTATTTGTGTTATACTCATACTAGGACAGAAATATATATATATACTCACAACGCTGAGTTTGAACAGGGGTGTCTGAGTACTGTTTGGCTGGACTGCAAACACCTTGACAGCACCCATTAAACCCAGTTTAACAACATCGGACTGGAAGGAAAACATGGGAAACTCTGTGGCATAAACCTGCAGATTCATCAGCAGCCCTGGAAACATTTTGGGGAGCTGCAAAGAGAGAGAGAGAAACAAAGAAGATGCACTAGAATATTATGTTGACTTCATCGACAGTGTCAAGTGAAGAGGAGCAGTAAAACTGGAGAGGGGAAATAGGACAAAAGTTTTGTTGTGCATCATAAATATCAAATAAAATAAAAAGTCTAATTCAAATCTATTGTGAGAGAACCAGTGTCATCTGTGCAAGTATACGCAACACATTTTTATGTCTTGATTTATGTCAAATAATGAAAAACAAGTAATCCACACAAGCCAGTGAGATTTCATATGCATCAACATACCTGAGGGATGTATGGTCCCATGGAGCTGGTATTCAGGTGCAGAGGAAAGCCTGGAGGGATCTGTGATGGGGACATGTCACTTCATATCTACCGATATTGTTGAGGACTAGAAAACTTAAACATTTTCCAGGTTTTGCTTACCATTCTGTCATTGATGAAAGCCTGAAGCACTCCGGCGGAGTATAATCCATAGGAAGCAGAGTTCAGACTGAATTCTGACAAACCCACTGAAAACATGTAGCCTTGCTGCTCAGGCACAGTGAAAGGCTGGGCCTCAAAGGGGGGCTCGATGTGAGTTTTAATACTGTAGAACTCGCCCTTTAAATAAAAAGGTGCAAAGGGAGGTGCAAAGAGTAAAAGTCAGATGACTTAGTGCTATTGCAAACAGATAACGAACTGTCTCCATGTGTGTCCTTACCTTCAATCCTAGATTCAAACTTGAAACATCAATGACAGGTGAACCAGTGAGAGAGAGGTTCACTGTAAGAGCTTGATCCACATCGAAGGAAACTTAATAGAATGCAAAACATTTATTCAGTAAAATCTAAAAACGTTTTACTTGTAGCTTAAGTAAAATATAATTTGGCCTTTGTACCAATATTCTGTAATTTCCCAGCTTGGGATTAATAAAGTCTATCTATCTATCTATCTATCTATCTATCTATCTATCTATCTATCTATCTATCTATCTATCTATCTATCTATACAAGTATAATATAATTGATTTTATTTTATTTTAAATTGAGATCTTTAAAGAATCAATAATTGTAATGATACATTAGAAGACAAATCTCAAAGTGCTACAAAGCATAAATAATATAGCACCAATCAAAAGCTATTAAAACATAATATAATAAACGTAATAAAACTGTGTTTTGAATCCCTCATTAAAGTGTTGGTTATATGCTGCTGTAATACCGTTCATTGTCTGTAGGTGGTAGTCTAAGTCTGCAGTCAATTCCTCTACATGAGGGCAAATCTGGGGGGGAAGAGCAAAACAAATGTCCTTCTTCAGTGTTCATCACTACAAATGTGAACAGTTTCACTTGAGTGTTATGTGATGAAACGGGGTGCAGAAACACTCACACTGGTCTCTATTTTACTCCTGATACGTCCTCTGAAATGATTCACAAATGAATGGAACAGCCAACTGCACATGATTGAAAAGACAAGGGTTTACATGTTGATATTAACACCAACTCTCTCCAGTTCTCTCTCTCTGTTTTACTGTACCTCGCTCCACCATGGAAGCGTACGTCCACATTTCCAACGTGAGCGTCACAGCTGACACTGGTGACAGACAAATGCCCGTCAGCACTTTTCCCCAGCTCCACCACAGATATCACATCCACACTAAATACAGCCATGTCAAAGGATCCGCCATCATGTCTGAAAAAACACAGTACTAACGATTTAGTGTTTCTTTGCAGTGGGGGAATTTTAGTACATTATAACAATATAATATAATTTTAGTACATTCATTATAAAGTGCCTAAGCAGAGCAAAACCCCAGCCATGTGTACAGGTATGTATCACAACCACAATCAGTTCATATTTTCATATGTTCATATTCTCCTCCTTATTTCTTTAGTTTTTACAATACATTCAAATTGTAATTTATCAATATTTAAACATTAACTCACTATCAATTCTAGGCTCTCATGATAATAGTGAGCTACATACTCTTTGGCCACTGCTATGTCAGTTTATTGCTTATCTATATTTTAATGTTATACAAACTGACCTTAGCGCAGTGCAAAGACAATAGCACCAGTTAGCTGTTAAAGTTTATACTCATTTAGTATAACTTAGAAACGAAAACAGGCCTGCTTACATATGGAGAAAAAGCAAAGTTAGAAGTATGACATGAGCTGGTTTTAACGTTTTTACAATAATATGAAACTAAAACATCAAAAGAAATGTGTTAAATCTTGAAGGATAATGTAAAATAAATGAAAAGTTGATTTGAACAAACCTAATTTTATTCCACATGTGAATACAGCACTAGAGGCTCTGACACTTTTATTGAGATGCTTCCTTTTCTGTTTGAGCTCAGATATCACACAAAGGCTCTTTTAAACCTCGACTTTAAGGTCAGTTCCTCAACAAGTCTGGACAAAAATATCTCAAAGTTTCAAACTCGTGTGTAACTTTTATGAGGGTTTATGGGCAGAAATTAAACACACTACTCAGAAGTATGTTGGAATAAGAGTATAATCACTGTAAAATAAAAATCACTTGGTTTTCAATATATATACAGTATATGGTTTTCAATATATGGGAATCACTTTATGGAGGACATTTTTTTTGCCCTTTGATGTTTCTATGGTAACCCGAACATTTTGAAGCGGAGGCTTACTTTGCAAATGAAGAAGAATATCATCACTCCATCATTGGTATGCAAAGGCCACCATAGTTCACACTAAATTTAGCATATATGGTATGCCAAGGATTTTTTTTTACCTGGTGAAGCTGCAAAATGTCAGTAAGCAGCATTTTAATTGTGTCTTTTTCCATGCCTGTCACCCATGTGCAATTATGACGTCATGGACACGCCAGAAACAAGACAAGTCAGAGGACGAATAAAAGAACAACTACTTAAATGGATTCTTTAGATAATCCTATTGATTATATGATATTGAGCACTGTCCCATTTATTAAGAAGTAAGGATCACTACAAATATCAATGAATGTGTTGCCCTGGAAATGGTGCATCACTGGCAAAAACCAAAAACCAAAAACAGAAGAAGAAGAAATTAACTTGTTCATTCAGGTCTAATTTTCCTACTGATGCCGATCGGCGATGAAGCAGATAAAAACTGGTGTGCATTGTGGTCATTTACCCCCAGAATGTATGTCAATTAAACACATTCCCACTGCCAAGAAAACAACAACAACAAAAACCTGACCTAAGTTCCTCTGAACGTTTGCCATTTGCCTAAATTTAAAGATTGCTACAAACCTTTGTTTATACAGTATGAAGTGGAGATTACAGTAAACTCACATGATGCCATAGTGTGTGTTCCACTCTCCGGTTAGTGCAACACTGAGGCCTAACATGGATGCATTGAATCCTGTGGCCTCAGGTGAGAACTCAACAGATGGTTGTGGAAGGTCACACTTTCTTATACTGGTGCTAAAGCACATGGGAGAGGTGTTGTACGATCAGTGTTAAGTGACAGACACTGGAGTAATAAAAACAGTTCCAATTCAGCATACTCAGAATGTACTGCTCAAAAAAATAATCTAGCACCTAAATCATACATAAAAACGTAATGAATTGAATGATTCAGCTGGGATGTATACTGATAATGTAACATCCATCACAAACTCATCATATTCTTTGATTGTCAAAGAATATGATGAGTCGGTGTTCACATTTTTTTCCTTTTGTTTGAGCAGCGTATATAATAAGACAAATATTTGTGAGTTCAACATTCAAATGTTGAACTCATTCAGCTGTGAGTTCAACATTCAAATTCAAACACACACAAACCTACCCTGTTAGTGTGTAGTCTATGCTGCCCAAGCAGCCTATGCAAACTTTACCACTGATGTCAGGGAGGGTAACATTCCCCAAAATCTTCTGAACCCAGTCTGTGACTGCATTTTTTCCTGAGACAAAGAGCACAACCAAACATACAGTCAACGCCAAACTCCAGTGTATATTCTGTTACCTGGAGAAACAATTATTTGGTGCGACAATACATTTATTAACTTGCTAAATGAAATAAATCTCCCATTGCCTTACCATACTGAAGTCCTTTGTTGGTCAAGATGATTTGAATTGCAGGGTTTTCTCCGTATGTGCAGGAGAAGAGCACAAGCACTACTAACACACGCAGATGCATGTTGCTGGGTACACTGTAGTATGAGTGTAAATACAAATCTTAAAGAACTGCAGATAGATTTACACTTACTGTCAGTTCTGAAATTAAACATGTTCTCAGTAAAAGTAACCAGTTATGTTGCATACCTGCTAAGGACAAAGTGAATTTGTGAGATGAAAAAGGCTCCTGCTGGTTCTTGTACGTGTGAACAAATGTCCTCTCTGCTCCTCTGCTGTTGATTAATGTACTGCAGCTTGTGCTTCCTATATCATTGAGAAGTGAAACTCAATGACATCTGACACTGTGAGACAGAGCTGGATTGGTGGAAGTAAAATAGAAAAAAGATGCTATTTGTATTCTGTTTAATTACTATACATCACTGAGACATTACATGTGTGGGAAAAAAAATCCATCACATTTGACATTATGACTGAAATAGAAGTAGGTGTGACCTGCACGATTCTACCCTGGGCTTATGTTGGGATTGCCTTAGTGACTCCCTGGGGTTCAAGCATCACCCATTGGAGACTTCAAAACCCATACTGAGAAACCTTTACAGAGTCCTTGTCTGTCAATGTGACCCCCCCCCCCCCCCAGATATACTGTTCCATTCACCTGCAATACAAATATGAGCTGAGGTGTTGACAGGGATATACTTTAACCTGTACATGCACATGGCCATTGAAGGTACAGTGAGCATCATATCACAAGCTTTTTAATAACATCCTTTAATAGCGTCCTCATTCTAACAATAAAGGCACATGATGTTCAAGAAGGAAGTGAAAACTAACGTCTTCCTTATGACTTTTACTCAACTTTTCTCAAGACTAACATGCTTTTTGTCACCCTCTCAGCTGTACACGGGACAGACAGGAAAGCAACACATCCACTCTGACTCACAGAAACACTCTATTCCTATTATCTGTAGTACTGACTGTGGTGTATGTCCTGGCATTTGTAGATTTTTTTTGTGCTACATATTTTTTAAACATGTTTATATCCTTTTAAGATTTTTATTATTTATAAAATTCTTCTGTTATGTACATTTGCATCTCCATTTTGTACCCTTCTATATTTTGTACTGTATCATAAATTCCCATCTATCTATCTATCTATCTATCTATCTATCTATCTATCTATCTATCTATCTATCTATCTATCTATCTATCTATCTATCTATCTATCTATACAAGTATAATATAATTGATTTTGTTTTATTTTAAATTGAGATCTTTAAAGAATCAATAATTGTAATGATACATTAGAAGACAAATCTCAAAATGCTACAAAGCATAAATAAAGTAGCATCAATCAAAAGCTATTAAAACATAATATAATAAACATAATAAAACTGTGTATCTATCTATCAACATTCTCTTCTTTTGTTGTAACCAAACATATACAAAGAAATTATATGATCTAGAGTTTGATCAATTCTCAGGAGCCGTGCTAATTGCACATACATGATATTTTGTTACATTTCATTGGACAAGAAAACATTAAAAACACCAGCCATAAAATATTTGATTTATTTATCTCTTATAAGTCCACAAACTTGGTCTCACACACCATAATTAGTTCTATTAGACCACAATCAACATGTTCACTAGGAAGAGAATATTGTCAGACATTTTTTTCTCATATAACACAATTAGGACCCACTTGCTTGCACTTTGTATTAACTTCACCCAGAATGAAACACCAAGAAAACATACGGGCCAACGGGACTAATATACTAGCGTAACTTGGAAAAGAAAACACAACAAAAACAAACATGAAATTATTTTTGTTGAAATAACTACACATTAGTTACTCATGTTAATTTTAAATAATGCACAGAGCATCATCTGATCTGAAGGATGCCCTGGTCTTATGTTTTCTCCCTCAGTGGGATTAATGATATATCTAGCAGCTCAAAAACCAGTAATAACATATTCACCCTACTATTTTTCACATATTTCATTTCCCAGCTATAAACACGTACACACTCACAGTTAGAACCACGTCAGACATTTTCACTGGATCTTCGATAAGTTTGCATGAAGACATGAAGCCTGGATAGGCCTGTCGATGCCTCCTTCATGTTGCTCTGTCCAGTCAATAGAACATATGGAGAGAGAAGACAAAACTTTTACACTAAAACTGTAGAGTTTATTATTGCACATTATCACAAAGGCAAAATAAAAAGATGTAGGCTACATTTCACACAAACAGTCCTCCTCTTCAGCTTCTGTGTCATGACATCCTGCCAGAGTGTGGCATTCTTGGACATCATTGTTCACTAAAGGTCATGTCTGAAGCTTTCAGTCTTGGATATTGTACCTGAAAGCCTCTATAAGTCCTTCTATTGAGTGAATGAAACCAGATATGGCACATATGCCTCCAATAACAAAAATGGCCACATCGAAGAAGACGTGATGCCAGAGAAGATTCCTCCACTGCAGCTTCAGGTGGAAGAGGCTTGGCAAGAGGAAGCACAGGCCAGCACCGGTGAGACTCCCAGTTAAGCCCATGAGGAGGGCAAAATGGGGGACAAAGACAGCCATGAGCAAGGTGAAGACCACCAGGGCAACTCGAAGGCCCAGACCCCATGATTTCAACTGCCCACCAGGGCCATAGCAGTCAGGAAAGAGGGCTCTGCCTCCATCCTGAAACAAGGATTTCTCCAGAACCTCAACTGCAGCAAAGAATGGAAGTGGGTAAGACAAGAGTGCTTTGGCAACAAGGAAGATGTTCACCACAGCCCTGATGGTTGAAGGTAAATTATCTGTGATGACCTCTTTGGTGGCATCTGCCCATGTTAAGTAGGCTACAAGGGCAAAGAGGCCCTTGAGGACACAGGCAGTAATGTGAGTCCAATCCATCATGCAGTGGAACTCACTGGGCCTCTGCATGTTTCCCTCCAGGGAGGGAAGGAAGATCTGGGAGGTGTAGCTGAACACGATGATGCCAATGGAGATGGGGAACTTCTTCACATCAATATAAAACTTGACCTTCTCCCAGGCCCACTCACGCGCCCTGGAGAGGCAGTAGGCGATCACGACGACGTTGATGAATAAGTGCGCAAGAGTGCACAGGAAGCTGAACCTGGACACGGCCTTTAGGTTCTTCAAGAACGCGCACGGCAGGAGCGCGGCCGTAGCCACCACTGACCAGGCTTTCTGGGAGAAGGGTAATCCCGGGAAACTGTTGTACATCAGGTTACCGCTGACCACCACGTACAGAATGCAGGTCATGACCAGCTCGATGATCTGAGCCACGTTCACCACGTGGCCGCCCAATGCGGGAAAGCGGGGCGCGCAGCACGCGTTGGCGATGTCCACGTAGGAGTCCCTGACGCGCATTTTGACGCCGTCCTCGTTCTCCTCGTACAGACACGCGATGAGGATCTTACCCGTGTAGCAGCACACCACGGCCGCGAAGATAATGAGGAAGAGACCGAGGTATCCGCCGTGGAGGATGGCGTACGGCAGGCCGAGGACGAACATGCCCTGCGGACACAGAAGCGCACATCATCAGTAATGGACGAGGCCCACATCGCAGTGACAGGCCGGGGCCATGCTGTGACACAGCTCACGCCTTACATAATACATATAATTATTTATTTTTATGCACACGCACACATATGTAATCTATTAGGTCGTATTTTATCCTTGTTTTATCCTTTATTTCGCAGATTTAAACCTGCATTAGAAGTGAGACCTGGTCAGGACAGGGTGAGAGTTTAAACCACGTTAACAACAAATAACATCGTTGTTTTAAATTATCATAATTTCATTCTGTATTCATGTCTTTATTGCTGATTTTGGGTGTGAAATGGAGCTGCTATAAGTAAAAGGACGCAAAAATAAAGTAAAATCGATCTATGCCAATCTTAAAAAAATAATTGATTCACCCGATATAACGGATTCAACCATAACGTTCTCCGTAGTCTCACCCTCAAAAATCGGGCATTTCAATTCTCTTGGCTTTAATCTGAATATACCGTAATTCGCATCGGTGCATCAGCAGGCCATTTAAAAACGAATTTTCACAATAATTTGATTAAAATTTAAACCTGATGGAGCCAATGATAAGCACGTGGGTGCCACTCAGCCTCAGGTCTATCAGAACCAAACAGGCCCTGCCTGCAGCTTTGCTGATAAAGAGATTTGAATAAATAAATCGTAAAGACCTTCTGATTGCAGTGGATGCACTAAAGAGTATTCTATTAAAACCTGTATTTATATAGCCCATTATTGAAGAACAGATCAGGTTTGAATGTATTTGAAAACCCCCATCATTTATTCTGCACGGTTGATGATGCCGCCTTGTTCTGACAACTGGGAGAGCTAAACAATTAGTCGTTTTCAAATCACAAATTGCAAAAGCTGCAGTTCAGTTGTTCAATATTTGATTAACGTGTTTTTCCTCTACTAATTAAAATAAAATATACTGTACAAGGTAAATGCAGCAACATTTCATTAAAATATGAAGCCATTAAAGATCCAGTTTGATGCCACTACATTATACACATTTAATGCTGCGGTGCTGTCAAGTGTTAATTCTTCATCATACTGTATTATTATTATTATTATTATTATTATTATTATTATTATTATTATTATTATTATTGAAACCTATCTATTATTAACACTGCACTAAAACTGACATAAAAAACAAGCACTTTCCAGAAAAAAATCACAATTAAATGTTGTCACCAATTCGTTCAGCCTTAATGAAAACTCCTTTTATTCAAGTGTTGAATGTAAAAAAATCTTCAAGGTGACTGTGGACACAGGCCTGCATTCATGCTCCCCTCAGCAGCAGCAGCAGCAGCAGCAGCAGCAGCAGCAGCAGCAGCAGTTTTGACACTTTTTTATGAAGACTTTAATCACCTGAATGGCGTTGGTGACGTTCCAGCCAGCTTCCCACGACGTGATTTTTGGCTTTTCCTCATCCAGAGAGCCTCCTGCAGTCTTCAGTGATGAAGGCCTGGGCCCGGTGCCGTCTCTCTGGTAGTGGCTGTCTCCCTCCAGCTCCCCCTCTTCCTCCATGTGTCCCCCTTCCTCCCCCTCCCCCCGAAGGACATCCAACTGCATCCCTTGCCTGTAGTCGTAATCCAGGTCGTCGCACTCGGCGAAACCCAAACCCTCCTCGTCTGTCGCGGCCTGGAAGCCGAGGCGGGCGAACACCCCGCTGACCTTGGCCTGAGATTTGTGGGACACTGTGTGGGCCGCATTGGTCAGCTTGTTGGTGAGCTTGTGTCGGATGAGGTGAGCCATTTTTAAATAAATAAACAAATAAATAAAAAAGCAGCTCTCAACTGAAAGTGATACAGAGTAGAGAAGCAGAGAGACGGGTGTTTGTAATGAGAAGTCGTCACTGTGAAGTCATGCCTGTTGACTCTTCGATGGAGCAAACCGAGAACCAGCCTCCTCAACCGTCTCAGCCAAAACCTTCACAATAAATCCTCAGCCTCTCCTCTTGGTTTGCTCATCCATGTTACTCCCTCAAAAATCACTCCTTGGCTCCAAGGACACCGAGACATAAAAAGAGAAAAGTGTCCTCATTTGTGGTTAAAAAGGACAAAATCGCATTCTCCTGCTCCAGTTGGGTCCTGATGGTGAGAGCGCGAGCGATGGAATCCCTGACTCTGTGTGTGTGTGTGTGTGTGAGAGAGAGAGGGAGGGAGAGAGAGAGAGAGAGCGAGAGAGTCCCAGCTGAGCGGTCACGAACTGTAGAAAGAGAGAGAAAGGAGATCTTTTTTCATAACACTTTACACTTAACGTTCAGGATTAACATGGTAATGTGGCAAATTTCAGGGTTTTTTTAGGCCGATAAATGTCAATACATCAAATGACAATATTTTAGAATCAAAATGGAAACAATTTCTTGTTGTAATGTCCCGCGCACACAATCTTGGGTTTCGATGTGATGTAGGGAGTTGTCATGTGGACACACCTGTGAATTGGTTTTGAAAAAACGACATTTGATCTATTTCGGATTACATTTAGCACACTTTCACATCGTTATTCTCGAGCTATTCTGGGACACATGAAATTACATTGGAAAATAAGATGACCTTCTGAATATTAAAACTGCACTGCACCGTCTGTGTGTGTGTGAGAGAGAGATTTAAAGGCAGCAGCAGTATCAGACAGTATCACAGAAGTGTCTCCCGACATTATGAATGAGGACATAACATTTTATACTGTTTCACCTGCCTTCATGCTCCGTTCCCTCAACAGGTCGACAGACACTGACATCAACCAACAGCAGGCGTCATGTCTGTATCAGCAAATGTGTAACAAACGCGTCTGCTCCAATTTATATTGTTAAAATGTAATTAAAAATAACAGCCTCTACTTAAAACGTGTTTCTAAATTCGCTTTGTATAAAACAGCCATGACTAATGCTGTATTTTTCAGTACAAGAAATCTCTTCCATTTGACCTGTTCATCTGCAAAATGCATCAAATTAGGAAATGAGCCATACTTTGAGTCTCTCTCTCTCACACACACACACACACACACACACACACACACACACACACACACACACACATGTCATATAGCTATTCAAAGGCCATTTTGTTCCAAATGTTACAGCTTAAAAAATAAATACAATTAACAAAACTCCCGCGACCCTAATATGGAGGATAAAGCGATAAAGATGAGTGAGTCAACGTATGAACAAAACTGCGTGGAATATAGCCTAAACAACGAAAAGAAAATTACAGAAAATGTTTGACCAAATCATTTTTATTCTTATTGTTTCCGACAAATATATTACATAATGGATTAAATGTGTACCTCGTCAAAACTCGATTTAATTATTTTCACCCAAAATACTCCCCACCTTTAAAACGTTTTAAATTAATGTCACCGGTCTGTAAAGCAATTCTCAAACACTGCATGTCGACGTCAGGTTTCTGCTCATTGAACAGCTTGTTTCCACGGGAGCATGTCAAACATTGTGTGGACTCACGTGCAACTCGTTGCTGATATGTTGAACATGCTGCTGCGTCGACAAGCAGCACCACGGACAGCTCCTGACACGAAGCCTGACTCCTTAAAACTGCTTCTTACGTGCGATTTGTCACTAAATAAACACAACAAATAACAGAAAATGCACATCATATTCATACACATGTGTCATTAATTTATTCTAACAGTTTAGTGAGCTACAAAAGATGTTCACAGAGGGAAAAAGGAATCTCAGGAGGAGGCTCATTTCTCCTCTACCTCACCTCTAATCTTCGGGAATATGAAGCGCCTCGTCTTTGCATCCATAATCTGCACACATCTGAGCAGAGCTGTCATTTTCCTGCAGCCTGCTGCAGAAATGTGGCCCACACTGTGCCAAGAAGGCTCACAAACCAAAGCATTTTCTGACAGTTTAAAAACACGGTATTTCTGTAGTTAGTTAAATAAGACTGAGAGTTTAGAGACAGGGTTAGTGCAGAACATGTAAACTCGAAAGAGAGATCTACATTTAGAAATGAGCCAGAGGACAGAGGACAATTCGGAATATTTTCAAGCTCGGCCTGGGCTGCTTTGCTTTGCCAGCTGCTATTTGTGTTCAAGTTAACACTGTGTTTGTTAGTAAGTGTGTGTCATCATTGTCTAGAGGTGTGTGTGTGTGTGTTTGCTTGCGTGTGAGAGTGTCTGAGTGTGTGTGTATGTGTGTGTGCTGGACAGTGAAGAGTCCTTGAGGCATCTTTTCCTCCCCCACCATATTCACAAACCCCGGGCCAGCGCTGGGACAGAGGAAGGGCTGCAAATGTCACACACACTTTCATTCCACTAGCTCCTTACCCTAATCATCACCATCACAACTAAATACCTTTACCCTAACTATTGCCTAAACCACATTATAACCCTAACCCTAAAACCCCCCAAAGCCCTTTAAAGATGTAAGGACCAGCCAACATGTCCTCACTCTATATGGTTCATACATTTTTTTGGTCCTCACAAAGCCACAAATACAAGAACACACACACAAAGAACAAAGTAAGCAGGTTCTTAAAAATACTCCCAAAATGTGCAATCCTGAAAGTGAACTGTAAAATAAAGAAAATGTATCAATTTGATTTATAAACTTGCAGTCAGTAAAATAAAGCACTGAATTATCTTCAGCACCACAGATGTGTTGCTACTGCCTTCATGACAAAATGGATTTCCAGTCTGCCTTTTTTCTTACTCGAAAGGGTTTGGAAATTGGTTGCTGGGGCGACCAATTTAGCTACTAAAGCTACAAAGAGAAGGATTAATTCAAGCTTCGTGTGTATGTGTGTGTGTGTGTAGGCTTGAGATATGGAGGGGCTTACAGCCTCCTCTAACAGCCGTGCAGCTCTGACTGGGAGCAATAATCTCTGATAGTTGCCATGGCCACAGTAATTGTGTGAGTGTCCACGTGAGTGTGTGCATGAAATTTTGGAGAATTTTTATTTTTTTTTTTAATCTTGTTGTTAGCAGAATTTAAATTATTCAAGTTTATATGTTTTGTTGAGTAAAAACAAGCAAAATAAAACCTATTGGCTGGCTGTTTCTAACAGTTGACATAATGCTTTGAGGAACAACTATTACAAATAATTCAGGGGTGTGTTTTCTGTACATGAATGCAAAAAATTACAAATTTGCAAAATTAATTTTACCTAATCATATTTGTTTCTTTCATCACTGCCATTTTGTAAATGTGGAAACTCTCAATTAATGTTGTTATTCCACCTAGCTTATTCATTGTGAAACACTGATGTCTTCATACTTTAACAGTTCAGCATATTGCTGATGTTATTATCTAACAGTGAGTCAAGTCAAAAACTCTATTTTGAAAAATCCCTAATAGGACACATGCAGCAATATGAGGGGTTCAAAGTATCCAAAGTAGTTGGTGGAGCATTGTCATTCTTCCCTTTGTTCTTTTATCTTTTTGGGGTATTTGGGGACAGGATGACACTTACGCTGCACTGCACTGAGATGAGTCTACTGAGTCGGCAAGTTCTAAAAACTGACAGTTACAATTTGAGGTGGAAAAGTCCAAACCTTTACTTGAACAGTTTTACCAACTTTCTTTATGTAAACAGTGTCACTGTTTTGTCAGTCAGAATGATGTTGTTGTCTGTCTGGTTCCAAGATTGTTATGTTGGACTATTCTTCCTCACTTCTACTGTATGTTGTTTTATTTATTGGTCCTGTTAAAACTGTTGCCACTGTCATTTTAGTGATAATCATTTGGATGTTGTAACCTTGACATAAGTATTTAGGGCATGGACTTTATCCACTATCTCACTGCAGTCTAAAAGGACGAACCAGCCAAACTGTGCATTTAGCATTATGAAACAGAAGCCCTGTGATGGACTGGTGACCTGTCCAGGGTGTACCTTGCCTCTCGCCCAATGTCAGCTGGAGTTAGGCACCAGTCCCCCCTCAATCCTCAGTGGAGGCTAAAGCCGTAGAAAATGAGTAAGTGAGAGAGCTTCCTGTACAAACAATATGCTTTCTATATAAAGGCCACCATATTATTCTAACACACATGGGAAGAGGAGGGGTACCTTTTTTTTATAATCAGTAGTCTCACTTTTTGATGTCACTAATTCTCGTACACTGGATATTTACTTCTGCTAGTTAGTCAGCTACACTGAATATTGAGAAGAAATTTGATTAGAACTCCAACTGAAAGTGATGCTTGGAGAAGAAAAGAGAGTTTTGTCAGAGCCCATTACACATTACTTTGACGTGTACAAATCCAAATAAGCTGACTTGACTGGCTTTGGCTCCGATTTGACAATTAGTGTGTTTGGGTATGGAGTTTAGTCAAGAGTCATTTTACAACACAACTGCACCTTACTTCATTCTGCAGAGCCAAACACGACTCATCTTCAGCAGAACGTCTAATAACTTCCTCATAATGAGACACACAACCCCAGTGATACCAACCACACGCGCACACACACACACATGCACACATGCAGAGTCACATGCACTCAAGCAGATACTCCCACACATACATGAATGCATGAATAGTGACAGGTGCACAAGCACATTAATCACTCTATGGCCCAAAAAGATCTGCTAGGCTTACAGGGCCTTTTGAAGAGAGCAGTCCTGACAGTATACCCCTCTCTCTCTCTCTCTCTCTCTCTCTCTCTCTCTCTCTCTCTCTCTCTCGGTGTGTGTGTTTGTTTGTGTGTGTACAGAGGCGTGAGGGTGCAGAAGAGTAATGGAGGTTTCAGGGGGGTTTTGTCCACAGTGTAAGTCTGATATATAGAGTAAGAAGTGCTCAGAGTCATGATTGTTGTGTGGACTGGACTCTGTTTCCTCCATCTGACATTCCATCTCACACACTCATACTGGTTCCCGTAGGTTTCAGTCTCCATGAGGACTACTGGTCCTGACAAGGTCAGTGTTTATGCCAGAAAAGGTCCTAAAGAGGTAACAAATACAAGAATGTGCACTCACACACACACACACACACAGTAAGTGTTGAGTCATGTGATCATGAAAATTCCAATAAATGCATTTGATTTTTAACATTGTAATGCCACAAGATGTATGTAGCTCCATTTTAAATGTAGAAAGTCCTGTGACTTCAAAGTGGGCACTAGTGATTAAGCAACAGAGTTCCCTCTTGTCATGAGAACAGAGTGGAAATTATTTCAGAATTCTGTGAGTCATAATCACACACATAAAAAAATACTCATGAC
Source organism: Brachirus orientalis (assembly GCA_016785285.1). Lineage (NCBI taxonomy): Eukaryota > Metazoa > Chordata > Actinopteri > Pleuronectiformes > Soleidae > Brachirus > Brachirus orientalis. The sequence goes on from JAFBJR010000150.1 coordinate 9,138,329, forward strand.
ATGGAGAGATGCTTTTCCTTTCAGAGAGAATAGAAACAGCATATTGTCACAGGCTTCTCCTGCCTTCACAAAAACTATTTCCAAAAATTCTAATAGTGACCTTAAGTGACCTTGTGTTTTAGGGGTAGATAGTTGTAATCCCTGGTGATGATACCTAACTTTACAGGAAAAAAAACATGACTGTCCAATTACTATTAATAAAAAATGATCAAACATTGGCATTGTTAATGAACCCTGTCTGTGTTATCTCCCTTTCCTGCCAAACATCCCTTCCATCCTTCCTTGTGTGATACCAAGCGGTGTCCTTTTTGTGGAGAAGGCTTGGCATCACACATGGCTTGGCATCACACATGTCTACAGTTCTTGTAGACTTGTTGATTAGTTCCCTTATGCCTCATCACTGCTGGCTGGAAGACAAACACAACAACAAGCATTGTTCACGGACAGTGCCACAATCTTATATCATGCCTCTTGGGAGTAATGGTCGGATTTCTCTTCCTTATGAGGACAAAACTCAGGTCCCCATATGGTGAATTACTACATTATAAGGTAAAGACATGTTTTAAAGTTAGGTTAAGGTTAGGGTCAGAGTTAGGGCTAGGTACTTATGGTTAAGGTTAGAGTAAGTCGCCAGGAAGTGACTGTAAGTCAATGCAGTGTCCCCTGAAGTCATGGAAATCAGTGTGTGTGTGGTCTTTGAGGAGAGAACATAACTGGGGGTGTATTTGTATGAATAGGAGTGGCTGTATGTGCATGCATGCGTGTGTCTGCATGTGTGTTTGAGCATGTAGGCTGACCCAGATCTGCTTATTAGCATCAGGAGGAGGGGGACAGCAGGAACTTAAGAGCTTTGTGCCTGAGCATTGAACTGTGTTTGTGCTTCAGTGTCACACCATCAAGCTTCATACAGTGACAGTGACACACACACACTTTCTTCTTTTGTTGTTATGCACCAAAATATTTGTGCTGTCCAGGAAATGCACACACATGGTTCATAAAACACACTTCCTCTATTGTTAACTGCCAGTTCCTTAAGACAAATACAAAAATATTGTCACTATTAAATGTATGTAGATAAAATGACAATTTACATAGAATTTACAGATTCTGAATGTTGTACAGGTTTTTTTTTTATTCGAGTGAACCTATAAGTTGTGAACAGTCAACTTGACTCATCATATCACATAGATAAAAGTGACATAAAGGTTTTCACTTGTCTATTAAGAGGCATCTCCTGTTAATGCTTTCAAGACCACAACATAAACCTTTCTACCTACTGTGAAATAAAAAAAAATGTATGAAACAACAACAACAAAACATATAACTAAACAAAACAGAAAAGACTAAAGAAATAGGAACACAACAGGGAGGATTAAGGACTGTGACATAATAGGTAAAAAGGTTTAATTAAGACCAAAAGATAGTCCTTCACTCTGATGCTGATAATTTACTTGATGTTCCACGTCATATTCATGCCATTAATCCAGTTAATTTATCATGATTAACTGAAACTGGAAAGTTCCGTGTTGCTGATTTAGATATTATGTACATATTTTAGTGAATTTTAAAAAATTACATGCTCCAATGAAAAATGTAAACAGGCAGGAAGCCACATAAGCAGAACTTCCAACAAGCAAATTAGATCATACAGTGCAGGGTGATAAAAGTGACAAACATAGTGAGGGCATCTTTAACATGTCTATTAACTGGATGGTCTGCACTCGACCATGCAGTCGCTCTCATGTGCAGGTGTCCCACATCACCAGCTGAGGCTTCACCCAGTCAGCTGAGAGTAACAGGATGGCAGACAAAAAAGAAGCCTGAGGCCAGAAAATGTCTATTTACATGGGTTCATTCAAAACTGACTCATCCATTTCTAGCAAATGTTCCCAGTTGACCTCAAATTTAAGGTGAAATGATTGTTGAAGAAATAGCAGTGAGAATTAGTTTGTATATGCAGATTAAAAACTGTCTGCATTGTTAAGTTGGTGTCTCCACAAGAATTTATAAACATTGACACGATTTGAGCAAATTATTTGGTAAATATATATTTTTCAACGTAGCAACTTAATATTCTTTAATTTTTTCTTGGTTTGTCAAAATGTCATAGATGTATAGTTTTCTTCACATTATGAATCGGAACTAAGTCTGCGGCACCGAGCTCCAGTCGGACATATTTCGCAGCAAGACACATTCAAAATGTCTTCCAAAGAGCGACCAGTCTGTCAGATATTCTCATTTCAGGACTGTAAAACCTCCCCTGATCCGATTTTCGATCTCCCCACGCAGGGTCTGACTCCCACACCGGCGCCTATAGTGATAGATAACGGTTCCTTCCAGACCCGGGCCGGCTGGGCGATACCAGCGGCGGAGTTTGACTCTCCGCGGCTGCTCTTCAGGTCGGTGGCGGCTCGCAGCAGAGGGGCCGCTCGCAGTGAGACACAGATCGGTAACGACATCCCAAACTTGGAGCCGCTGAGATGGCTGCTGAAGAGCCAGTTTGACCGAAACGTGGTGGTTAACTTCGAGATCCAAGAGCTTATCTTCGACCATGTGTTCACTCATCTGGGCATCGCCTCTGAGGTATGAGTGCAACAGGGTTCCCTGTTTACCTTCAAGAAAACGGAAATACTGACGACCCGTAGAAGAATTTAATAACGCTACTTGTATTATATCATTTGTTTTTCACTCTTCAGTCTACTAGTTTCTTCTTTGCCTTAGTAAGCCTTAGCTGAACAGTCTCTTTACTTGACGTGTAACAGACATAATTATTAGGTATTTGTTGTCCAGTCTGGTATGCTGGTGAGGTGAACACCCTGGTATTTGAATTCCAACCACAATCTTAATTGTCCAAACCCTGTATGCCTACCGGTTTGGTCTGAGGTGCCATCCTGTGGAAGTCATTTACAAGTCATCTCTTTTTTTCTTCATGGCATTAATGGGATTGAGTGGTTGAGTTTACACCAGCCAACAAAGTCAGTGATGACCTTCCTGAGGTTATTACTGTCTGTGTTGTATCTGTTGTATCCAACAGCAGCAAGTTTTTTCAAGTCAGTGCTAAACCAGTACATAATATACATATTTAGGGCTGTAGCCAAAAAATGTATTAAAATTTCAATAGCAGTTTTTCCTCAGTCATTTGTACATTTTTCCTGTTATTCTTAATATTTGCAAAGCACCAAGGGCATTTTCTTGAAACAATAAGTACAAATAGCATCACATATTGGATCAGAGTTAGATCAGAGTTAGGGTGTTTTGTTGTTTGTGAAACATGTTTCTCTTTTGATAATGTGCTTGTGAAATAGCAACATATCAACACACTTAAGTACAAAACAGTAAAATCATACAAGAGTAGACACATTTAGCCATTTATCTTTTGCATGGATGTGAGTGATGACGAGATGGTCTCTTGTTTTTATTTTCCTCTGATGTTACAGGGCAGTGTGGATCACCCCATTGTGCTCACAGAGGCACCGTGTAACCCACTGCACTGTCGGCAGATGATGTCAGAGTTGCTGTTTGAGTGCTATCGTGTCCCATATGTTTCCTATGGCGTGGATGGCTTGTACAGTTTTTACCACAGCAACACTCAAAGGAACATCCACCCTCCACACACTGGCATTGTTCTTTCCTCTGGATATCACTGCTCGCACATCCTGCCTGTTATCAATGGCAGGTAAGTGTTGATGAACACAGACAACTGCTTATGTGTTTTTGTTTGATTGTTTTTTTCACAGCTTATTTTTATTTATTTATGGCTCTTTTTTGTTTTGTTCTTGATCCTATTTCTTTCCACAACACACATTTTGATTTATTGAGGTAGGCACAGTGAACGCCATAATAATAATGTTAAAAATAAAGTGCCACATCACAACAAACATTATCTCAAGACCTTGCAATAATACAGAGAGAAAATATATCCCATCATTTTACACATTGAGCACAATGAGCCTTGGTGTCATTGGGGGGGGGAAAAAGCTCCCTTTCAGGAGGAAGAAATGTCTGACAGAGCCAGACTCAGTCATGTGCTACCATCTGCCTTAGCATGTTAAGGGAGAAAGGAGAGAATGGGAGAGACGAATAGGGTAAGAGAAAAGTAGAGAGGGGGATGAGACCAGGTACTGTCGACTACTAGTAAAATATCTATAGTTTATTCAAAGTAGCAGCAGTTTTGTTTATGTGTCACAGTAAGACATGATAGAGTGACTGTGGGCCAGCATGTACAGTGCTCCGACTCCGAAACTGAAGCAGCAAAATGGAATTCGGCCCTCATTCATTGCAATATTTAAACCTGAACTTAACCTACAAAACTGTTTCTTGACTTGAAATTTTTATCTCACTGTATGTTTTTGATTCAAGGTTGGATGCGGGAAACTGTAAGCGTGTGAATGTGGCTGGAAGCCAAGCAGCGTCCTACCTGCAGCGCCTCCTTCATCTTAAATACCCAGGTCACGTGTCTGCCATCACTCTCAGCCGCATGGAGGAGTTACTGCATGAACATAGTTACACTGCTGTTGATTACCATGAAGGTACAGTGCATTTACAGTACATGTACAGTGATTATAAATACAGTTGAGAGATTTTCTGGGCATGCTTACAGTTCAGATATCTTTAATTACACAATTAACTGCACTAACCTCTTCTTTCTTTTTTTCGTTCTTTCTTCTTCATTTACTTTCCATTTCCCTCTGTTGTGCTCTCTACAGAGCTGGAGAAGTGGCGTAGCCCAGCATTCTATGAGCAGGAGGTTCATCGTATGCAACTTCCCTTCTCAAATAAAGTGCCAGGCGGCTGCGTGAGTGTGGAGGAAAGACAGGAGAGACGAGCTCAACAGCTTCGGCGGCTTCAGGAGATGAATGCTCGTCGCCGGGAGGAGAAGCTGCAGCAGGACCAAGAGAGGCTGGACAAACTACTGGCAGTACAGGCAGGGAACCTTTAGTGTCATACGGTTTTAGTTTTTTATAATTCTTTATTAGTTTATTGAAAATGGTATTCCATATGACTAAGAAGACAAATTTTCTCTTACTTCTTAATCACCACAGCAGTGTTTGTATGAAAGTGCCAAAAAATATGTAGCTTTAACTGTTTTTGATTTGAAAGTGCAGCCTGTGTGTGCGTCAAACTAATCCTCAGAGGTTTGTGTTTCCAGGAGCTGCTGGATGACGGCCTGTTGGATCAGTTTCATAAGAGTCTGCTGGAGCTGAACATGGACTCAGCTGAGGAGCTGCAGTCATACATCAACAAACTGCAGCTGGCTGTGGAGCAGGGCAGACAGAAGCTGCTGCAAACTGATGGAGCAGAGCTGAAGATGGAGGTGGGTGTTTTTTAAAAATCTAATTTAAAATTTAATAATTAAGTTCATAACAATTAAGCTTAATTTCCTATTTTTAAAATCCTGCGCTTATATTTTTGGGTTGCAAGTCCAGTGAAATATTTGAATGATTAAAAATATCTTTTGCTACATTTTTAAAAGAAAAGCATCAATTTCTTACTTCAGTTTGTTTTTTTGTTGTTGTTGTTGGTTTTTTGGCTACACAAATCAAAAATCAATCCATTATCTGTTATAATGGGAGAACTGATTTCTGTTTTAATATTTTTTCATACTTGCAATTCCAATATTATTACCTCTGCCAAGGGGTTATGTTTTGCCAGTGTTGGTTTGTCTGATAGAAAAATAATTTAAAAAGTTATGGAGAGATTTTGATGAAATTTTCAGGAAAGGTGTATAATCAAACAATGAACAGATGATTAGATTTTGGTGGTGATCCAGATCGCCATCTGGATCCAGGAATTTTTTGAAGGACTCTTTATTATTGTGAGATAGTGCCATTTTAAGCATTTGTGTATGTAACTCCAAAATAAATGGCCAGGGCACTTGGCAAAAAAATAAAGGATAAGGGCAGATTAGGTTCTATAATATATCAAAGGTTGATCTGGATCCTGTGAACATTCCAATATTACGATCCAGAACAGGAAACAGAACAGAACAGAAAAAAAAAAACAGGGCTTGTGAGATTTTGGGCACTGTAATGTAACAAAGATACAGACATGCAACTGACACCAAATTGTTGCTGAAACTCTGCTGAATCGGAAGTGTGTCAACAGATTTGCGGTATCTTTAATAGCTATGGAGCTAGATCAAGAAGAAAACTGCCATTACAGAAATACAGTTTTTCGTGAATAACTATCAAACTAATAATGATATTGAAGTGATTCCAAATGCTATGGGTATGTTTCCATGGTCAAGAAATCCAATAAAGCAGATAAAATAATTCTAGGACTAATAATTTTGGGTGCAAATCACAATATTGGGGGAAATGAGCTGCTTGCAGAGGTCTGTGCTCTCCAAGTACTTTTTTGTCAAAAGCATATAGCTTGAGTGTATTACAAAAGCAGTGTTTCTATATATGAATTGTGTAACTTGGGTTTCAACTAGGGATGCATACAGTATGCACCCGCTTCTAATAAGGAAGTGGTCAAATTCCACATATGTTTATACACAGCACAGTGTACTTTTGACATCTTATACACTATAATGGCAGCAACTGTCAAAGTTAGGAGACACTGTGCTGCAATGAAATTCAGTTAATTCAATAAATAATTAGGTGCATATATCATTATCATGCTGTGCTGTGCTGTGGGGCTCTTGTCGTCATTTGCTGCAGTGGATGCACTGAAGCTGACACAAGGCCTGGGGCTGTTCTGTCGCTTTCTGTCAGGTGTCTGAGCTTGAGCAGCCGATAGACGAGGGAGATGGAGTGGCGCTCATGGATGCTGACTTCCCTGAGGACACGCTGCCAGAAAAACCTGCTAATGTGGTTCAGGTAGTGGCACAGGGAAACTGAAACTTCCCAGACAAACATTCAGATCCTCATTAATCCTGTGAAAGCAGTCAGCTGCATATTTCAAAATATGCAGCAGACTAAAATGTGTTTCCATGTGTGGAAACACATTTTGTTTGGTACATTTTTTTGTGACAGAACAATATGAAACTAACTTTTCTGATGAACCAACACACTGGTGTTAGTTCTTTCCAAACATTCACAACAGTGGAAAAATTAGTTTCATCTTGTCCCCAGCCGATGTTCAGTGTGGCAGAATACCATCAGCTGTTTGTAGGGACAGAGCGTCTGCGGTGTCCAGAGATCCTGTTCCAGCCGTCATTGACTGGGGAGGACCAGATGGGAATGATGGAGACGCTACAGTACGTCCTGGCCAGGTAATGAATCACTTTAACAAGTGCACACTAACAAAAAAACCCTCACATTTTTGTAAGCATATCAGTACATGTACACAAATAAAGACATGTTAACTCTACTAATCTCTTGAGTTTCAGTAGCTTAACCATCTTTTCCAATGCTATATACAGGTATACTCCAGAGCAACAGGAGGCACTGGTGAGCAATGTGTTTCTGACAGGAGGAAACATGCAGTATCCAGGGATGAAGGAGAGAGTAGAGCGAGAACTGCTGGCAATGCGACCGTTCCAATCACACTTCAAGGTACAGCCTACATTTTTTTTTTTGTAACTGTACATGCTCGTCTAAATAAGCAAACCATGGTGCGCCAAATCACACAACACACATCACAGATTCTAAAACATGAATTTGAATTTGATTGAAGGGGTCATATTGTTTAGATAATCCAGAGGTATTGTGTTTTCAAATACATTTGAACTCTGCTCAGGTGACCATGGCGTCGCAGCCAGCCCTGGGTGCTTGGTATGGTGCGAGAGACTGGGTCTTGGAGCATCCACCTATAGGAGGAGGAGCAGAGGGATGGATCAGCAGACAGGACTATGAGGAGAAAGGAGGCGAGTATCTGAGCGAGCACTGTGCCTCTAACCTCTTCATTCCCATGAAGATCGCCAAACTGGTTCCGGCTCGTGCAGCAGAGCCCGCCATTGCCACACAGATTTCAACAGGAGCTCCTGCTACTGTCTCCATGGTTACATCTACCCAGACTACCACCTGTTCTACAGTTGCTGCTGATGTTACTATGGTTACCAGCTGAACTGAGAACTAATAGGATATGTTCAGATTACCAGGCAGATTACCAGACTCATATTCTTTATTTCCCATTGATGTGACACTGATCTGACTATTTCTTTTCAGGCCTGTGTGAACACAGAAATCCAATCGGCAATTCAGATTTTCAAATTGAATTAGGGTCATTTCAGTATGTGGTCTTAGATCAGATATACTGTATGTATAATGTTTGGCCACATGATTGAGGAAGGCCATATCACAATTCCTGCAGTTTGTGAGTGTAGACGTCTTTGACCGGCAGCATGCATGTGCTGAGTGTTTACATTATCGACCTGCACCATGGACAAAAAACTGTGGAGAGGTCGTTCCTCGAGAGGTACATCTCACTCACAAATTTGCTGCAGTGGCTTCCGTCTAAGAATTTCCCCTATGGGGATCAATAAAGGTAAATCTTGCATTTTTCCCACTTCAGTAATGTGGGTGTTGCTGGTGATACATGAAAAAAGGTATTTGTGCACATGTGTGATGCTTGAATGAGAGGTCAATCACATTCAGCTGAAAGACATTTGGAGAATATGAATCGCAAAATCTGACCTGTAATGAATCAGATTTTACTCATTTTCTGTTTCATGTCTTTCAACATCCTCCAGACAACAGCTGAGAACTTAACTTCCAATCAAAAGACAATAAGACTTTGGTCTTTGATTCTGAAAAAGTGTTAAAATAGGTTCTGTATGTTTGTTGTTAATATTGATAATTATCCTTTCAAATGAAATATCTTGGTGTGGCCTGCTGTTGGTTCTGTACACACATACACACACACACACACATACAGCAGCATAGGTTTAGAATTTTCAGTAGCTGTTTTTTGACAATGTAAAATGAATTTTTCCTTAAATACATCAAAATCATTATTAAGGATTGTGTCCATTTTCAGTCTGCTCTTCATTTCTTAATAATGTCTGTTTCTTGGTCCTCTGTGACTTTGTTACTTCATGACAGTGCCTCTTTCTGAAGTACTGCTTTTTTATCTTCTTGATGCTCGAGGAAACCACAAGAAACTGTTCATATTGAATGCCATCAAATTAATTATCTTAAAAATCCAGTGGGGATGTATGCATTTGTATTTTTAATGTAAATTGAATTTTTGTGTGTGTTTTTATTAAAAGAAACCATCAGTGAACATTGTATCTATCCATCTTTTTAACATTTCGTCACCTATTTTTCTTTACATCCATCTATTTAAGTGGCTTACTTTTACTGTACAGATTTACATATACAGTGGAGCAAATTAAATTTGCTTTATTTTTCATTTTATATTTTACTACCTTTTACAGGTTTGAAAAAAAGATTTTGATCATTCATATTTGTTTCTGGTGGTCACTGGAGTTAGAAATTTGAGTCTGTGTTATTTTGCATAACAGTTATAGTTTTGTTATTTTACAGATTCTCCAATATGTAACTTAGTTTAATCGATGGGCCCTTTGCACAGCAGCCTTTTTACATGTTATAGCAGGAAAAGCACAGGTATTACTGATCACATTAAGAATGACTGTTCAGTTCATGTAAGTCAGGACATTGTGACAGCATCTTTAATTTGATTATTTACACATGCAATATTCTGATTGAAAGTGGGTAATTAGTTTCCCCACAGCTGTGGATAAAGTCTTCATATTCTTTTATTTGGTCTGGTTTTGCCAGTGAAACAAATGAAGTAAACAAAATGAGAGAATCCTAATCCTCAGATTGAGAATGTGAGACCAAATAATGTTTAAGCGGTTGACTGATTTCTAAATAATGACTTTATTTTGAATTTAAATAGTTCACCATGTGTTAATAAAGCCTACAAGGACAGCTCACAGTTACAGACAAGCATGAACAAGGTATTTGAACTTCAGCAAGTTATCTTGATCAAATCTAAATGTATTGAGTTGCAGCCTTGTGATTGGCTGGTAAGATATTTGTGTTAACAGGCAGTTGAACAGGTGTATATTATGAAAGTGGCTGGTGTGTGTGTAGTGTGCAGTTGGTATGTGCCATTATTAACACATGGTGAACTGGCTTAATGCAAATATAGTGAGAGTAATATTTATATTTAAATGATTTATAGCAACAGACTTGTCTTGACTGCTTCTTTTACAGCTGTTGCCATATGTGTCTTATCTGTAGCTTTATTTACATTTAAATTAATTTACTGTTTAATGTTGTCAAAGTATTTTGTGACCTGAATTCAGAGTCTTTATGTGAAGAAAAGAGAAAATAACAGTGTATAATTAAATATTAAAATGTACATTTATTTAACAACCGCATAAAAAATCTCTTAATAAACATCAAATACAATAAATACATTATTAACCCTAAAAGACATTGTGAGATTACTGAGCTAAAAAAATGATTTTGTTAAGTTTTAAAATCCAACAGTCTTTTACTGAGGGTCACATGGTAGATGGTTTGTTGTTATGTAGTTAGCAGCCTGGAAACACATCAGAATTAATTAGAAAATTTTTAAATACAATCGCTTACTCTCCTAATTATTGAAGAAAACAGTGGTTACATTATCAGTTAAAAAGTTACTACATTTGTCTACAATTAATAATCAAGAGTAAACACATCAAGTTGTGGTTTCATATTGGCTCTAGTTGCTCAGTGTCTCAGTACTGGTGTGATACTTCCTCCTGATCCGTTTCCTCTTTTTGCCCTGGATAAAATTAAAAACTTAAACATTAGACATTAAATCTCATGTCAGCTGAAGAAAACTCTTTGCAACAACTGCTGCAACATGATCTGATGTAATAATGTAATAATGTAAATACAGTATATGTCCGTTGATTATTATATAATTATAATTTTATTGATTCTTGTTCTATTGGTTTATCGGTTTTCTTTAATGTTTTATTGTCTTTTATTTCTGCTAACCTTTTGTTTTTATTTTTTCCTTTTATTTGAAGCACTTTGAGTACCTTGCATATATTGTAAAGTGCTATATAAATAAATATTGATTGATTGATTGATTAATGTAACATACGTAGTTCTGATCAGACGACCAGTCTGGGTGTTGCTGAGTGTGGAGCTTCCTCAGCCTTTCAGCTTCCTCATAGTATTTGGCCTGTTCTTTGCTTGACATTGACTTCCACTGGGGACACACAGAAACAAACTGTCAGAACAAACAGCCACACACAACTAAATACAACTTCTCGGTGAATACTGCACACAGACAAACATAAAAAATTACATTCACTGTGTACAATAAAGACAAAACAAAAACCACTGTGAAAATGTGAGGATTTACAAATACAGTCTCAGAAACTGCTTAATGCGCAAATAAAAAAAACCTGTAAATCTTTTATCATACTGTGATGACGTTTGTGTCACAGTGAGTCTCAAACACAGAGAGAAAAGACACTCACCCTCTGACCAAGGACTGTGTTCACCCGTGCATTATTCCTGCACTGGAGTTCAGCCACAACATTTGGCCTCTGGTCCTTCAGGTACAACATGAAGGCATTCAGCGGCTTCTTCACGTAGGGCTGATCTTCATCTTGGCTCTGATATGTTCTCTTTCTCTTTCTATTGAAACAGAATCAGAGCATGAGTCAGTGCTGTGAGAAACTCTGAGGAAAGAAGTGTTATAGAAGAGCCACAGATCAGGAGGTCAGACTGACTTACTGTGAAATGGAGATGCTCTGTGGAGCAAATGATGTTACTTCTGGCAATGCAAACACCACCTCTCCATTCCTACAACAATGAAATAAACACAAACATAAGTAACAGAAAGAAAGACAATGATTTAAGATACAAACACTGTCTCATAGCCCTTTGTGTGCTTACATCTCTGTGTGTGTTACTTACACTATTCCAACAGGAATGAGGTTCTGCGCCAGACCTTGAGGAAGCTCCAGCACTGGCAGATTCTGAAAAAACAAACACAGACAACGATGATCAGATAAACTGCATCATCTGTGTCATCTGTCCACCAGGAGTCAGTGTTTTATCCCTCTTTAATGTATAGTAGCTATGTGAATGAGCTGCAGAGAAACACAACACATCTCACTGGTGTGTGAGTGTTTCTGCACAGGGTCACAGAGGCCAGTTTTCTTGTGAAGATCACTCCACGGTATAAAACTTGTTAATGCATTGCTGCTGCATTTACTCCTAACATCACTGAATTCTCTGAATTATTCCTTTCCAACTATGACTCAGCAGTTATGGCAGTTATTACGGTAACTGACAAGTCATACTGGTAATCTTTCATTACATTCAGCAACACATGGGACAAGCTTAGATTAAAACTGAACTTATGTTGACCAAAATGTTTTTCATAAAGATCCTTATGAATCTCAGTCTGACCTGCACTTATAATCTCACCTTTTCCTGGATGTGCATGGGCATGAAAGGCTGCTCAAACATGAGTGGAGCAGTTTCCAGATGGATTGACTGAGGGTGAATGTAAACCTCTGCAGCAGGGACATCAGTAGCAGTAGTGGGAGCATAAGTTTTGGTTGCAGGTTGCAAAATGTCACTGACTAAAGCCCATGCTGTGTCTAAAATATCCTGTGGCTCCATCTGCTCAACAGTGGACTGAAACACTGCACTAAGTTCCATGTTGGTGCAGGAGTTTGCTGCTCTGTCCCTACAGTCTCTCTTCAAGTCTGAATCTGACTGGGATCCTGTCACACTGGTGGGAAGATGATTTTTACACACTTTTACAGTCAAATGCATGAGGGATAAAAGCACCAATTACAAACTACTACTACGTGGAAACGACTAGCTTACATGGAAATACTCGATAAAGAGTTTAAGGAACAAGTGTAACATATGATCAGCTAGCTAGCTTAGCTTGGTTAAAAAAGGTCCAGTAAAAAAAAGTTAAAAAAAGTGATAAAAATCACGTTTAACTCTAACGTTGTCCTTGATATGACATTGGTATACCTTTTTAAATAATTGTTTCACGTGTAACTGAAGAAAAACATAAAAAAGTTTAATATCTGTTGGTCTAACTGTCGACAACTGCCAGCTTAAATCTGAGGTATTGAGTAAACAGATATAATTTAAATAATAAAAACAAATACTCACGTTTTTAGTGACGATGATGTGGGTTCAGCTGGTCTCGTTCCTCTTGTGATGCAAAGCAGTGAGGCAGTGACGACAGACCACCAGTGAAGAAGAACTGTAATTTGCTGCTTTTTAAAAGAATCAATCTCCATGGCAACCACCCGTACCTGCGTCTTACGTCACTATCACGACGTCCTCCAAAAGAAATAAAAATTAAAAATGAAATGTAATTATTTGTTTTTATTTTCACTCTTATCTTTCTATACTGAGAGTTCATATTATTATGTTTTCTTTTTCATTTTTTGCAATTATCATTATATACCATTATCATTCAAACGTTTTCAACATCTTGTTTACAATGATATTAAGTTAACATTAAGTCATATTAGCATTCATTGTGCGCCGTCAGTTAAATCCGCACTCTTCTTAATATGTGTTGAAGACGAGTTTGACCTGTACGACTGAGAACTTCCACAGGTATTTTCCTGACATGCTGTAACCAATTATTGCCTCTAGTCGGCGATGTTGCGCCACCAAAGGAAGATGCACAAAAGAGTGTCGCTCTTATTATCTTTGATAATAATATAATTATATATGTTATTATTATTGCTGTATGAAATGATTTATTGTACTATTACGAGAGCCACAGAGAGCTTTATTTACCAGACAATTTATTGATGGTTATTAGGTTAGGTGAAAATATCAACTAATGGGATAAAATGTATTTATATTATGACGCACGCAAACATTAAGTTTTGAGGATACATTGAAAAGTCTCTCATGAGTCAGATCACTTTTAAAACATACAGACATGCACCCAAAAGGCTGGGAAACACTAGTCTGTGGGGATAAAAGACAACATCAAGTTGTCCTTTTTTTTTGAGCTGGTTGCATTTTACATTTTAATTGATAGATAACACCAAAGATGAGAGAACGTTTGTTTTTCAACTTGTTTCAACTTGCGTTTTTCAACTTGCGTGAGAGAGTCTGTTGTATTTTGAGAAGGTGGTGTTTGTTTAACGAATGCCGGGGTGTTGATACAAAATGAATATTAGAGCAGAAAGATATTTAACTGCAAGAAGACATCATGGCCTGCTGCAGCGACAGAAATTTTCTGTAATGATGCAAATGTTTGTTAAAATGAACCTACTGAATTTGGTACTATATGTATAGGACTACTGGTCCTAACAAGGTTAGTGTTTATACCAGAAAAAGTCCCAAAGGGATAACAAAGGATGCACGCACGCACGCACGCACGCACGCACACACACACGTTTGCGCTTCTATCAGAGTGAGGACCCTCATAGACATAATGCATTCCCTAGCCCCTTACCCTAACCCTAACCATCACTACTAGATGCCTAATCCTAACCCTTACCCTAACCCTAACCTAAACCCAATTCTAACTCTAACCCCAAAACCAAGTCTTAACCCTGAAAAAGCCCTTGTAAGAGGTGAAAAAAAGTGAGGACCAACCAAAATGTCCCCACTTTGTCAAAATGTCCTCACTCTGTAGGGTTTATACAATTTTTGGTCCTCACTCTACAGCAAGTACAAGAACACACACAGACCAGGGCAGAGTGGGACTAATCAGAGTCTAAACAGGCCTGCCAATGATTGGCTCGATTTTACATTAACAAGAGGGATTAAAAGGAAACAAAGGCCAGTCTCTTATGTGTAAAAGTAAGTGAAGACGATTTATTTCTATGACTACAGCAAAACACAAATGTGGTTCCTTAAAAAACAAAAGTTCACGTGCAAGCTTTCAGTCCCATATGTTGTCCCATATCAGTCCCATACATGGGAGTTCTGCCAGTAGGATTATTTTTGTTATATACAGTACAGTACCATAAACAAGTGGGTGAATCATTTTTTGAGTCTTGAGTCTTGTCTGGAGGGAAAAACATGATGCGTGGTCATGGTGCCTATTTATGCCTATGTTCTAACCCAGTGTTTCCCAACCCTGGTCCTCGGAGAAACACTGTCCTGCATGTTTTAGATGCTGCCCTGCTCCAACACACCTGATTCAAATGGTCAGCTCGTCATCAAGCTCTGAAAAAGCCTGATAACGAGCCATTTGTTTGAGTCAGGTGTGTTGGAGCAGGGCTAGGAAACACGGTTCTAACCTGCTTCTCACCATCCACAGTATTTTTTTTTTCTGTCTGTCATGTGCACTGTCACCATCTTGTCAGCTGTCTCTGATGTACAAGTCAAATTCACTGCTCGGGCTGATAAATGTCATCATTAGGTGAGGTTTCACACAGCTCATGTGCTACTGTGGATACAGCATGTATCTTGTGTGTTATTAAACAAGCCTGCACTTTATTATTGGACCTTGTTTAGACTATAATGCTGGACACTGTCCAATTAGGAGGATTTATCTTTGAGCTGCAGTGCTGTAGGTCAGCAGGGTCATCAGACAGGGCTGCGCTCATGCCACACAGTCCTGTGTTGGAGGGCTGGAGGAAAACCAAAACCCCGAGCTGGCAGTGTGACAGATGCACAATGAAATATTTTTAATAGTTGGTATAGCTTATTTTTAGCTTTTATGTTTCCTCTGTAAAAACTTCAGCTGGTCCAAAAACGATGAGTTATTCTGGGAGAAACATCAGTATCCAGTTCTATGGCTCTTTTTTAACGAGAGCAGACAGGTCTTCATGGTTAGGGGGTTTAAAATAGCCTGTTGGCAGAATATCTCGTTGGCATGGTTACATACAACATTGACCAGGTAACCACAGGGATTGCGGTCCCTGTTTGATCTTTGTTGCAGACAGCTTGACAGTTTCCATGTTTCATGTATCGCTTCAGTTCAGGTTAAATTACTGATGAAAAAAATAGATGGCCTTGTTTGAGGCCGTGAAACCAGGGAGGGATCACGTCATCATTTCTACTAACTCCCAGTTGATTAGGGCTCCTGCAGAGTCAGGAGGGGAGGTGGGGTTTCTGTGTGAGAAACGCAATTATTGCTATTGCACCATAAATCCAGCAGGAATAAAATATGTTTTTGGATTACACAATTAAAGCTACAGTGTGTAAAATTTAGCAACATGAATGTCTGAATGGCCTGACCCGGCTCCTGATATAAATATAAAAAGCTCACAGGGTTACGAAAAACACAACAGAAAATTACCTTATCTTTAATTTTTGCCGACTCTAAATAAACAAAATTTCGCAAAATTAATTTTTAATCAAAGTTAGCATCAAAATGTACTGTACAGAATATTTTTAATACACTTTTAGGTAGTTTAGACATGAAAATGTATCATTTTACAATATGATACTTGATGCTGTGAATGCTACTGCCTTTTTTCATCTCAAAAGTCAGGGCTTCCCTTGAGAAATCCAAGGCAAAGTGCAGAGCAACCGAAAGAACACTGACCACAAGCAATTTTAAAGCATCCAATAGCTAGTAGATTAATTATAGTAACAATGAGTTCATGCTCATATTCAACCAGTTCCAGACAGGATTTACACTATATACACACACTTTCAAAAATGTATTCGCTTTAGTTTATTTACAATGAAGCAGGGGTTTGTCCTCACGTGTTCAGTTGAATAACTTGCTGTTCTCACTGAGAAGCTCACAGATCAGCAGGAGCATCATCATTATTATTTGAGGTGATTGACCTCAGCAGTGACGGATAATCCCTGCTTGGCAGAGAACAGGCAAAGTTTATGAGAAGCTGCTGTCTCTGTGTCATCAAAAGGCATTTGTTATATTAATGGGGGAAGTTGTCTTTTTAAGTTGTCTTTAAGAAAAAGTTAAATGTCTGCTACACAAAGATTAGGGAATACTGTCAGTCTCAGTTTAGCAGTTTCTGCAGAATAACCCATTTCTCATCCTCTGCTTATGTGTTCCACTGCTGTAAGAATTCAAAGAAGGCAACGGCTTGTCATATAGCTGGGATGTTTGCCAAATGTTTTTTTTTACAATTGTATGAATATTTGAAATTGAACAAAAGTGGCAGATAAGGTGACAGATCGACAACTTTGTGACTGCATTTCAACCTATCAGGAGCTTTTTTCATCCTGAGAACGTATAAATAGATGAGGCTAAAATTTTAAATAATAATCATACTGGCTTCACTTTTAATTCACTGTCATGGAACTGAATCACAAAGTGATTGAAGTAATGTGCTGCATTCCTAATGAGACACAAACACGGTGATTGTGCTCCCTAATGGTTTTTTGGAGGGTCAGCGGACTTTGTTTGCCAAGAACAAAGAAGAAAGACAATTTCCCTGAGTTGTTTTGAAGAGGAAACAAAATGAATCACAACAACAGACAACATACAATATAAGTGTTGATATTTAATTTTGGTGCCATTCTTTATGTGCTGCATATTTTCTCAGCTTAATTTTATTGACCTTCCCCCTGAGAATGATCCACTGTACATTAATGACTAACCACTGTGCCAAATTTGAATGATTAAAAAAAGTCACCCAGTGTGGTGGTGGTTGAAACCGTTATGGCAAAATACTGAAATGCTGGGGAACATCCACTGAAGGAGCCAAAAACACACACATGCCTTAGTGGAAATGTAGGTGTACAGTGAATGGAAATGCTTTGTTTGTATGTAGATGTAGGGAAGCAATGATCGTTGGCACTAAAAACCCTTATTCTGCTCTTCTGCTGTGCTTCATTTTCTCATCTTTAGGAATTTTCAATAAAGTGCCAGAGCTTTCGTATGTGTTTTTGTAATCAAGATACATTTTCAGGATAAACAAATCTCAGGCATCAGTGTAGGAGCAGGTGCACTTACCCACGAGTAAACAGGTTATCTGAAGTATGTGCTGAGGGTTTTTATATCATTTCAGCATTTGAATAGGAGTTATAATATGTTAACTATGGCTCTGGGGTGTCATTGAGTGTTTTTTTAAACACACATAACAAATCCTGAACAGAAGACTGGAGAGAAACTGTTCTCAGTCTTTATGCCATAATTTCTTTCTCCACAGCTGTACTTTTCTCACCCACTAGTTTGTAAGATATAAAAACTGCTGCACTTGCTCTGTTGGCGTTACTGTTTCTTACTCGCACATCTTCTACCGCCCTATCCTCCACACGAGGGTCACTGGTGCCTAATCCCAGCTGACATAGGGTGAAAGGCAGGGCACACCCTGGACAGGTCGCCAGTCCATAGCAGAGCCACATAGAGACAGACAACCATCCACTCACACATTCACAACTACTAATCTCCAAATCTGTGGGAGGAAGCTGGAGGAAAACCCACACGCGGGGAGTACATGCAGAAAGGCCCTTTGGTTCAACTGGGTCACAAACCAGGTCTTCTTGCTGCAAAGGCAAGAGTGCTAACCACTACACCATCTGTTTAACCCTTTTTTTAACTCTTGCTGTGTTTTTATATTTTCTCCACTAATTTCCTTAACGGCAAATAAGGGTTCAAGCTCGGTGAAGTAAATGAGGGAGAAAAGGCCTCTCAGCTCTCTGCTGTTTACATTACTTCTGATTGAACACCCTGATACGAGTAATGAGTTAGAAGAGACTTGATTGTTCTAAATAAACTGTCACACAGTGCAATCACTCCAATGAGGGAGCAAAAGTAGCTGTAATCAGATGTAAATGATCACTTTCTCCTCCCCCTCCTCCTCCACTCCTCCCTCCACATGCACAAAGCAACAGGTCCAAATCCTGTTTGGTGCACAGCTCTGCAAAGCCTGTGCTCTCTGTTAACAAGGGCCTCCATTGCTGTCTTTGAATCATTTCCTGATAAACTCATAAACTGGAGCAATGATATTTCGGGCAGCTGTAGAGCATGCTAGAAAGCATCCTGGCGTAAGTAATTTATTCCTTACCTAATTTTACCTACCTTATTTATTACTTGCTTCATTTTTCCTGTTTTGGTAAAGGGTTAATAATCTGTTTTTGCAATAAAGCACTTTAACATGTAGATTAAGTTTGTGTGATCCAATTTCCTGAATTTTGATAATGACATGAGAGTTATTGAAAGTGGATGTGCAACAATCAATGCAATTAGTATTTGGACAACCCCTGTGTTTTCTCTACACAGGGGTACACATTTAAAGATGAATTCAATCTTATTTTCTTCCTTCTTTGTTTTCTTTCATATATTAATTCTGTATATTATTTAACTTCAGTGCTACATTAACATCAGTATAAAAGCATAGTGTATATATTTTCATTTTTATGTTTGTATAATTACTACAAACTATAAATATTAACACATATAAACACAGAATTAAGAAATGTAATATGCATTTTACTGGGGGGGAAAAAAGGAGCCTTACAGCTTTTCAACTTTTAAATTCAGGTTACAATCCTGACATATTGTAATATGCATTTTTATTTTCTGAGGTGCATCTTACCATAGATTTCACAATAAGATATTACACTATGAATCGAGACAACACAGACAAATCAGCTAAACACCCATAACTTTTACAAACCATCCACATTTAAACTGACAAAAAGCTAGGTATTTAGGAATTGAGCTGCTGGTGTAAAACAAATTTAAGTTGCCCCTGCAGGGGACAGGATTATTTCTGCATTTTTTTTTCTTTTTATCAGCTCTGCTGTCAGCAAACGGAGTGACAAAGTTTTAAGTTTTTGTCATCAGGGTCCCAGGAGAGAGAGAGAGAGAGAGAGAGAGAGAGAGAGAGAGAGGGAGAGAGAGAGACTGCAGGGACAAAATACAAAATCCCCGTGAGACTCAACTGTTATAGCTCCTTGATATCATCCAGACAGACAGACAGAAAGACAGTGAGAGAAAGAGAGAGAGAGAGAGAGAGAGAGAGAGATACACAAGCTGCAGGAAGCAAAGCCCTCAGAGACAGAAAGAGCCTCCTTGATCAACTTACAACAGTCAAACAGACATGGAGACGAGGACAGAGAGACACAGAAGGACAGACAGGCAGCACTTAGACAGAGAGACACAGAAGTAAAGTCACCCAAATTTGGTCTCAATTTCAGTATCAATGTTCAGTGTGAAAAAAAAGAAGCATAATACTTTTGGCAGCAATTTGATTTTGAAAGCCTCCATAAATCAGCACCAAGCATATTTAGGTTTAGTTTTGGGTTTGCACCTCTGCCTGTGAGTCATGTCTGAGATATGTTGAGTGTGACAAGTTTAAAGTAACCGAAAAGTATACAGCATTAGCTAAATGTAATAATTTGATTTTCTCCCTCTGCCCTCAGCTCATCCCCCAGTTCTTCTTCATCTGTCTGGGTTTGAGTAGCGCATCTCTGTATCTGTTGCGGCTGGCCCGAGGACCCTATGTTGTGTAAGGACGTTTAAGCTATTCACTGTGATTCTATATGGAGAAAAAGAATACTTTGTGTAATGTTATAGTATGAGTATGAAGCTAAAATAAAAAAAACATACAAGATGTCCATGGACTTAACCTGTATTTTTGCATTAACAAACAATTGGAACAGCAGAACACAACGTTTCAAAGGAGGTAGAGCCTTGACCCTTAATCCAAACAACAAACTTTATTGAGGACAACATTACAATCAAGAATGGCTCTCCGTCAGATCAGAATAATTGTCATATCATGATCCAGTGTGGACAGTCCATAGATCAGAGTGATTTGCATATTATCCTGACCTGAAAGGTTTGATCCACAGTCAAAATGTTGTTCTCAATTTAATTGTGTAAGTGTGCAGACTCCATACTTTACTCCTTTTATTAGATCCATTCCTGTGCACAATGCATTTGCTGAGTATTGTTAGTATGTGTGTTTTCCTCTGTTATACTCTGAATAAATATTCATGTTTAATTAAAGTCAGACCTTCCTCCTCATAATATCTTATTCCTGAAATGCAGATGTGCTCATGTTTTAATGAGGCTTATGGAGTGCAGATGGATATTCTTTTACTATAATTACACAGAGCAATCTGTTTTTGAATGGCACTGAACACAGGATATGTTCCTTCCTTTCATTTCTCCCTCAATCTGCCTCTTGTGTGGACGTCCTCTCTCCCGCTGCTATCCAAACTGTTGCTCCATCCATGATGATGTATTAATAACAACGTACACAGCTACACAGTGCTTTTAACAAGAGCTCACAGGATGGTGCATTGTCTCATCTCTTTATGGAATTTACAATAGCAACTTTTTTACAAGCGCGATGAAATTATTAGACAGAAGATCCCAGTGGTGGCGCAGTGGGTTTCAAGCATGTGGTGTGTTGAGTTTAGTGTGACCCTCTACTTTTGGTTTTCTTTGTTTCCTGTTCTGTTCTGTTTTGGTTTTTTAATGTGTGCAATCTAAGCAAGGATGAAATAATGCAGCTCCCAGGGATATCAGTATCACTAAGCAACTAACATTATTTTAGTTTTAAATTATATATTTATTTGTGCCAGTTCATTCCAAGTTTATTCAACTGTTTGTGTGTTTAGCTGGAACAGGAACAAGGAACCCGAGCCTTGGAATAACCTCGACCCCACATATCAGTACAAGGTAACAGAGTGAACGTGCTCTCTCCCATGCACACACACCACAGAGAGAAAGAGAAAAAGAGAGAGAGAGAGAAATACTGTATATCAAACAGAAATGTATATTTTTGTTTCAGTTCAGCTATCATAACCTTTTTCTTCTTCTTCTTCTCCCACCCCACAGTTTGCAGCCATCAGCATAGACCACAAAAAATTGAAGAAGGAGGGGCCTGACTTTTAGACCTCCAAACCAGGAGTAGAGACTGATCCAGCCCAGTTTCGTTCCCCCTTCCTCATGCACATTAGTACCAGTGGAAGGTGAAATGTATTGTGACAAGCTGTTAACGTAGCTGAGATTGTCATTTAATAGAAAGTTCCATTATGTTTCATTCTACATTAAAGGTACAGTATGTAACAAGTTGATTGAAACAAACAAAGGATTCTTCTTCTCATCACTCCCTTTCCCAAGTGTGTCAGGGAACTACTGTGACCTTTTCATGTCAGAAAATGTTTCCTTTATTTGGCATAGTAAAATTCCATTTCAAATAGTGAAATGCACAATTTGGTTGTTTTCTCCATTTGAGCTACTGTTGACTATGCAACTTGGTGGTGCAAGATTGCGGACTCCGTAATGCAAGGCTGTTACCTAAAGTACATAAGTTATTCTAATGCTGTGGAAGCCAAACAAGCAAATATACACTCACACAAACTTACATATGTGTAAAATATTCAGTTTTTTTTCTAATGAACTCCTAAATGTCACACATTAGACCATGTGAAAGCTGAAAAAGTAACCTATGGGGTATATGGCATAGTACACATATGTGTAAACTTCCCTGCTGTGTTTAGCTCATATATATGTATAAAATAGAAGGAGTTTAGACTTGGTGTTAAATTTTTGTGCACTGATTACAGATCACAAATACAATGTGGCCACCTATGTTGGTGTCTGCTATGGTATTTTTGATTTATGGAGCTTAAACCTTTCACTGATTGAAGATCATCACTGTGTATCTCCCCCCCCCACACACACACACACACACATTCTTATTAGCGGAGCTTTGAATGTAACACATTTCTGCTGCATCACGCTGAAGATCATGTTAATGTGACCACACGGTTTCTTCATAACTGCCACATGATTAACAGTTTAGCATCGACTAAACCTCTGCAATGACTGTGTGAGTCATGAAGAATGACAGAGGGGGGAAGCAAGGAGCTGAATTCTTACAAAAAATAAACTGTTTAATTCATGTTTGGTTATGGGTATTTTCTTTTTAATCTGTGGTCTCTCTCCCTCTCTCTCTCTCTCTCTCTCTCTCTGTCTGTCTCTCTCTCTCT
The DNA here is from genome assembly GCA_016785285.1 of Brachirus orientalis. NCBI lineage: Eukaryota > Metazoa > Chordata > Actinopteri > Pleuronectiformes > Soleidae > Brachirus > Brachirus orientalis. The sequence continues at coordinate 9,161,128 of JAFBJR010000150.1, forward strand.
CTCTCTGTCTCTCTCTCTCTCTCTGTCTCTCTCTCTCTATCAAACACACACACAAACACTCTTACAGAACACCTGCATGGCACTGAGTTAGATACAGATCTTTTTCCACATCCTAAAATAAAAATACATAATCAGTCACCATGATGGAACATCTGCTGGCAGAGCAGCTGTGACTTTGCTGCTTTTATTTGACCACAGTGTGCGTGCGTGAGTGTGTGTGTGCTTGCATACCATTTTGTGTGACAGTAGCCCCGTGTCTTTGATCAGCAGTAACAGTGGCAGGATGTTGAACAGTCCCCCAGCATGGTGTTGACGCATGACAGCAGAGCAGGCTGCAAACAACCAGACACATGCACACAAGCACACGCACACTCTCACACACAAACACACAGGTTTGACTTCCATTCATTTGGACAGTCTGAACTAAGCGTTATCCCTAACCCTTTGTCTAACCACCCCTAAACTTAACCAGTTCCTCAATAATGAGGTTCTACCTCACTAAAACCTAGTTCTGACCAAAGGTCAGAGTCCTGACAAGGTTAAATGGAACAAATACAAATTTAGAGTCAAACTCACCACCCCGCATCCAGGTATCACTTTGTGCTGCAGAAACAGGCAAATTCATTGCTCATGGGATGAAAAGGGAACATTAAGGAGGTGAAGCCAGTGGAAACACTTCCTTTTTGTTACATTTGTTTATACACAAATAAATAGTGGTTGATTGATTGACGGATTGATTTTTTTGAATGATTTTGCTTTATTCTTTTGAAAATATTAATGAGTAGTCACATAAATGCCCTATTTTTATTCTCTGAGTGGATTACAAAAATGAAAATTAATCCCTCAGGGGACTCTGTTTCTGCTGGTCCCATCATAACATACTGTCCTGACTTCCAAGTTTGTTTATGTGTCTTTTCCTGCTTTATTAAACTCTGAAGTAATGCTTCTAAAGGATACAGTGCATTAAACAAACTTTTCAGTTCTTACAGGAGCTCCCAGCTTTGTTCAGTGAAGAAAAAAGTCATGTTTCATCTTCAAACCTCTCCTTCAGCTCTCTGTGCTCTCATATTCATTTGCAGTGTTGTCAAGTTTATCCTCCCTGTAAAAAATAGAGGGAACGAAGCATGTATAAGAATAACGAGGATCAAAAAAAAAAAACACACACACAACACCGTTCCATTTTTTGAACGAGATTGTTACAGCAACAATGAGCATTCTACTGACCCAAAACCATGGAAAATGTGGGATCAAATGACTTCCCTGAGGGATATTTAAAAGTCTTAAGTGCACGTACACACACACACTGCGTCAAAGGAGTTGTCAGGTCATGAGAAACATGCAAAGAGATGAGCCGGATGAGTCATTATTTGGGTTGTGATGCTGCATGTGTTTGATATCTGACGACAGAGCTGAGAGCTTCCCTGACCTTTGAACTGTCATTCAGCTGGACACTCCCCATGGAGAGGACACAGTCCTCCAGTAAATACTGCAGTAGCAACTGTCAGCTAGAAATCATAAACCAAAAGAACTCACACTGGCCTGCTTTCATTTACCTGCATGGATGTGTTGTTGTCCTTTGTTATTTTACTCTTTAATGTATTTCAATTTTTTCTTCTGTCTATTTTTTTTTAGTGAGTGTTTTAACTATGCAGCATAGTTGGTGATGTCTCGTAATTTTTTGTGTTTGTATGTTTTAAATTATAAATGCTGCATGATTATATCTGTTAATGCAATGGGGTGTCCTGAATCATGTTTGTATTAACATTGTTATTTCATTATTGTTCTTTAAACTTATGATTTCAATTGTACATTCTGTTTTTAAAGGTGTTTTTAAGGTTTTTAAAGATTAAAAATATCTTCTTTGCTACAGAAAGGTTTGTCAGTGTGTACTATTGCTGTTTAACTAAACCAGTACATAAATGAATGGTTACAGAGATAAAAATGTAAGAAGTCTGGCACAAAACAAAAAGTCTGGTTAATGAAGTCAGTTCTTCAGTGGAATAAATGTTAAGGAAGCAGCATCACGTGTCGTAAATCCTTTTTAAGTTCTGCCTTTAAAAGCTCTGCATAGCAAAGAAAAAAAAAATATTGTTATGTTATGCAATATGGAGTATCACAAAAATAAAAACTGATTTGTTGGAAACAGCTGAGTGAACATAATCTTTGTTGTTTGGTTTGGCTCCACCCATCTTCCTGCCAGAACTATGTCTCTGTGTAAACTTAGGTTTATTTTCTTTTTCTGGTCCCGTTCCTGAAGTCGACAGTGAGAGAAAATGACCAGAGGAAATGCCAGCGGCTTAACACAGATCAATGTTTATAGAATTAGAGGAGTCTTCAACTTCCCTTGACTTGCCTGTAAACACAAATCCTCTGCCTCTCTATCAAATGAGACCAGTGTAAATCCCAACAACGAGGTTGGGAATTCAACACACGTTAATAAAAATAATTTTAGAGCAACCAAGGGATTTGACACACAATGGAAAATCCTTTACAATAGGCTTTAGTCTAACATACTTTTTGTATAGTTGGTTTGTTTGCTGATATATTTTGTTACTACTGCCTCTCTTCTTGTTCTCTTTATTTTTTCCTCTCTCTCTCTCTCTCTCTCTCTCTCTCTCTCTCTCTCTCTCCACCTCTCCTCTGTCACATAGTTTCCTCTCACCCCAACTGCATCTTTGAGTCTGGTTCTGTTCCTCCTGTTAAAAGGGAGATTTTTTTTTCTCTCCACTGTTGCCAGGCAGGACTCCTTGTAATATTTGATTAGGATTGATTGGTCTGTTAACATTTGATAAGAAAAGTGCTATACAAATAAAGTTTATTATTATTATAACAAAAAAGAGTAAAGGTAAGGTTTTATATGGAATGCCTAAAAACTCATTCTGTTTCCTGTTTTAGGATTTTTGTATTTTGGGTTTAAACTAAGCATGTGTTCAGTTCCCAACACAGCTGCTCTGTTTCCCAGGACTTGGGACAAAGCCTGTCTGTGATGAGGGCTCTTGAAAGAGTTAAGTGGCAAAAGACTAAATACTGAAGTTGACTTAAGCCCCATCTTAGCTGTCCTGTTTAAAAACTGTTTTCATATATATATATATATATATATGGGAAAATTTTGATTATATTATATAGTATGGAAAAACATTATTTCATAAATTACCCTTCCCGTAGAGATACTGTTGCAAGTTAACTTAGTGTGATAACCCACTGTAGATTATTATCTTATTATATTGGTATCAACTTAAAGAGCACAAGACATTGAGCTTAAATGTCTTGTCACCATATGCTTCCCTATTTAGGATTTATTAGTAAATAACAGGCACTTAATAAATGATTTATAACACATTACAATGTAGATACATGTAGATTAATATACTTTTAGTCAATAGCTTTTCATACAAAAGCCTTCTTTTACCAGTGCCATAAATGCTTTGAAACAGATACATAAAATACAAAAATATGAAATAACCAGTTCTGCATTATTACATCATTATTAATCATTAATACAGCAATTACCATTTCACTTTTCCTTAGTCTCATATTTCTCTGTCAGTCTTATTATGTCCAGCCTTAACACTTATCTATATAATGTGACCTTTTTGAATCACTTAAATTACATTAAATCTTTCATGTTATCTTGCAGATGTAATGCCATGAGTTGGTAAAGACATGATGGGACTACGTGCAGAACTGGTCACATTAAAGGAGGTTTTAAGGATTCGATATGTTCATGAAGCAACAGGGAAAGTGCCTTTCTCTCAGTAATGTTGTCAGTGGTCAGTGAATCCTGGCATGGGGAAGGGCCTGGCAAATAGCTCCACCCGCTGGCGGAGCTCTGCTATGCGCGACACTGTCATTGGGTCCTCCAGCAGGAAGGACTTGAAGCTGGCCAAGTTTCCTTTAAGGAGAAAAGGAACAAAACAGGCTTCACATTCTACATTCACATTTATTTATTTAAATGTAATTTACGTATGTACCAAGGCAGGTTGATGGAACCGAGATAAAAAATTCAAGTACATACAAAAAAGGTAAGAAAAAACAAAATGAAACTAAATATGAGTATAATTACAACACTGACTACTAAGGAGAAGCAGCATTTGGCTGTGTTACAGCCAAGAAAGACAGATTACTAACAATATAAACATTTGCTGTAGTAAGACAAACCAGGAGTAGTGACTATAAAATTCAAGGTTCTTGATGGACCAAAATGTAAAGAGACTAAACTGGTGCTAAAGTGATGGGTGGTGAAGCACTTGATGTATGACACATACATTGGGATGTTTTGCTCATTGGGAAAATGGAGTGTATTTCTCCTATGCGGAACGTCTCAGAATTTTTTACTGATATCCAAATGTACGGACACGGTTGTGCTTTGTCACATCTGTTAAACCACATTAGAAGACTAAAGGTGTGTGAAGTGTAACACACACGTGTGCAGCCGCAACACACACAGAGCTATATATATATCTAATAATGTAATTATGTAATCTCTCTATACGCATGAAATTTGAAGTATAGAGAATAACTCCAGGTAAGTTCCATCCCTGTCTGGAGTTTACTGGGTTCTAATTTTGTTGAAGAACGCACACCTGTGTAAAATAAAAAGCAAAGACATTGTTCATCAGATTGAGTATGGTTGCATACAGCAACATCAACTGTTTCCCCTCCCATCACCACTCTTTCCAAGCACACTGATCCAACAGTGTCCTTCAAGGAACATTAAAAACTCAAAAGTCTCACTGTTTGTTCTTGTCTGAGTTAGCTGACCCTCTGCAATCCCGTCATGCAACACTCGGAATCAAACAACGCCATTTTGGCATACTGTTTAAAACCAGCAGCAAATAAACCAGGCAATATGCCATCTAACTTGTCTTTTCACTGGCTGTATTCACAAAAATATGAAGATATTTGATAACTGTCCTGTTAGACCAAAACATTCAGGGACAGGGGAAAGACAGAGTATTTTACTAAATTCCCCAATTCCATGAGACAACAAAGTTGAATCACTGCCATAAAACAACCTTTTAGCACATAAGAGAGAGCGATTGGAACTAACAGGCAACGGATTCTCTTTGTGCAGTGATCACATGATATCAGACACAGAATCCACCACTAACTAACTTTAATATCTTGTTTGCTTTATGTGCTTTTATTGTGATGTGTGAGAAGTAAACAAACTGAGACACAGGATGTCTCATGCGCAATGTTGAAAATACAGCAATTCTTCTTTTTTAGGTGATTATGATCTAATGAAAACCTAATGCTAGATATGCACACCGGAAACAAACAAGGCTTTCTGGATTAGTGATAATGTATTAGGCTTCTCATCTTAACTTCATCCTTTGGCAATAATAACTACACATGTATAGATAATCTGAGAAATGTGCACCAATCAGAGAGACTTTTTTCTCACCAGTCTTCTTCTTCACATCCAGTGCGATCTGGATCCCTTCATCAATAAACTCCACAACCTTCTCAAAGTCTGCCTCACTGAACTGTCGGGAGGTCAGAGCCGGAGTTCCTGACAACATTATGGAAAAGTAAGAGAAATTTAAAAAAGACATGCACACCGGTGATTGATAGGTTGACATGATGCAGTTTACAGAGACGTGTTAACAGACGACTGACAGACTGGCAGGCACACAAATAACAGACAGACAGACAGACAGAGAAGAAAGGGTCCAATATCACTAAGGTAAGAAGACTAACCTGACAGATTCTGCACAAACAACCCTTCTCTCCTGCAGCTCATCACCAAAAATAATCTATTTACCAACATGTCCTGCACAAGCTTTTATATTTTTATTTGAGTACCAAGCCTGAGTCCTCCTGGCGTTAGGGCACTCTTGTCTCCTGGGCAGGTGTTCTTGTTGGCAGTGATGGACACCAGCTCCAGGACCCGCTCGGCCCGAGCACCATCCATCCCACAAGGACGAAGATCAACCAAGACCAGGTGGTTGTCTGTTCCACCTGAGGAGGAGGGAAGAAGCAAGATAGCGATTCTTGGTGATAAATATTGTCACTGCAGTGAGAATTTCTTTAAATGTTGGATTCATTCCATTCAACTGTCAGGTGACGGTTGAGGGAACATTTCCAAAGTCATAAAAGGAGAATGGAATAAAGGAGAAAGGAAATTAAGTTGGTGAACATTTAAAAGTGATCGAAAAGCAGCGCCAGGTATTTTAAGAAACACATGAGCTTTACTTAATAAAATTAATTTGCGTTCTGCAAAAAAAGTACAAAAAACATTTTTTTTGTTTCTTGATATGCACTGCCACTTTACTCCTGCACATTTTGCACTGTGGCTACTGTTCTGGGTTTTTTTTATTTTCATGAAAAACAGCTGCCTCAGTACCTGACACCAGCATGTAGCCTTTCTTCAGCAGAGCATTAGCCATGGCCTTGGCGTTCAGCATCACTTGGCTGATGTACTGTTTGAACATGGGAGTTGAAGCCTAAAACCACAGAGGCTATATGTTAAATGTTTGACTGTCTATATGAAAATCTGGAAAACTACTATGATTCATACATGAGCAACCGGAACTACAGATATGGTATGTAACATTTATGATGTCATCAAATTTGGGTTTTTAGTGATTGCTTGGACTGAATATTCCATGTGGAATTACATACTGTGTGTTTAGGCTGGAGATTAAATTGTTGTGCACAGCACTTTCCCAAAAGCTTTTCTCTCTTAATTGATTTAGCTATTACCATTTCAGCTTTATTTTAAAATTAAAAACAACATCAGGACCTGTTTGAGGGCAACAGCCACTCCAGCAATGGCATGGTTGTGAGGTCCTCCCTGAAGTGACGGAAACACAGCAAAGTTGACCTTGTCATGAAGGTCATAGATCACCTCCCGACCCTTCTTATCCACAGAACGAACACCTTTGCGGTAGAAGATCAAACCTGCCCTAAAGAAAGAGAGAAAGAAACCCAGATGTGAAAAACATTGCGTGCGATTTGGTCGTGTGTCATTTGTACAGGAAATAAAATGTATTCCAACTGAACAGTGTAACACACTATATTAATAACCTGACCACAGTTTGCATTGCATTTATCATAAATCATCAAGCATGAACTATGACCTTGATCCACGCAGTGACTTATGGGTAGTGGAGGTGACCAGGTCAGCATGTTGGAAAGGAGATGGAACAGCTCCTGCGGCCACCAGGCCACTGATGTGAGCCATGTCTGCCAGCAGGTAGGCGTTCAGCTCAACACAGAGCTGTAACACACACCGAGACAGGAAAGATAAAAGCATGTTAAAATGAATGTTTTGATGTACAAAATCATTTACCATTAGAATTAATTACTAATACTATTACTTTATACACTATTACTGTTAGTTGTACTACTTTTATTGTAGAAATCAACATAGTGGACCTAATTCATGACCTTCTTCATGCGAGCATAGTCAATGAGACGAGCATAGGCGCTAGTTCCTGCGATGATGAGTCTAGGTCTGAAGAGCCGGGCTGTTCCCTCCAACTGGGCATAATCTATTAGACCTGTTTTGGGCTGAGATGATACAAGAAGATAATTATTACATAAAACTTTTTAATTATCTTCTTAGTTACTGTAGATTCACTTTGACAAATGTATACTGTAAATCAAATCTTAATTTCTACTGACAGAAACGCAAATGCATTGACTCACATCTAGCTTGTAAGGCATTGATTCAAAGTAGATGGAGGTGGCTGAAATTCTTTTGGTGTCTGACATGTAGCCATGGGTAAGGCTGAAATGTGGAAAAGAGAGCATCAGATCATTTCATTAGTGGAGCGTGGGCGGGGGGGACACAAGTAACAGATTTTACCAGTCTCAGATAATGTCCACACTGGCTGTTTCCATACTCGTCTGTCAGCCTGTCACATTCTGTGATAGAGTTTTTGATATCCTTGGATATTAAGTGAATTCTTAAAGCTTAAAAATTACACTTTTCCTGCCAACATGGCGGTGTGAGCAAAGTGACTTACAAGACGTCCTCAGCTCTGTAGATGTGAAATGTTCACTCACTGTCCTCCGTCAGGCAGATCCAAGCCCATGATGCGATCATGAGGCTTTAGTACAGACGTGTAGGCTGCAAAGTTAGCAGGGGACCCAGAGTAAGGCTGGACGTTGACGCCCCACAAATCTGGGTCCAGACCAAAGGTGGTTAGTGCTCGTTTCTGACACAGCAGCTCAATCTGGTCTACTATCTCTGCTCCTCCATAGTACCTGAGGAAGACAAGAGGTATTCTTTAGTTTGATGGGACAAATGCTGTAAATGTGATGCTAGATAATAATACATGCTAGATAATAATACATTAAATTGCGGTAAATTATCTTTATTATAAAGTGTGTTGTATCTCTTGCCACCACATTATATAATTGTGCATTGTATGTTTTCATATTTTATCTGATTTTGTTGTATATTATTGTATATATGTGTCATATTCTATTGTATTATCATAATTGATTGTGTGATATTGTGTTGTATCACTGTATGAAATTGTTTTGTATCAATCATATTAAGGTAATTTATCATTTTACAGTGTATTGTTGTATTTTCTACTTATTATAGAGAATTATTTTCTATAGTATTGTACGACATAATGTATTTTGTTGGACTGAATTATTCTTGAATGGTCCCTATTCTATTTCAGTTCTATGATTATTGTCAGTCTTAAATCACACACTCTATAATTTAAAAATTACATAAGTGATTGTCATTACCTTTGTCCTGGATATCCCTCTGAGTATTTGTTGTTCAGACATGATCCCTGAGCTTCCAACGCTGCACGGCTGCAAAAGTTCTGACAAAGCTGCAGTGTCAAGATCCAGAGCCACACTCTGTTTTTTTTATTTTTATTATGTTTATATATTCAGAACAGTGTCACTGTGTATGTATCTGCAGAGAGGTGATGGAACATTTTTGTCTTTCAGCAAGGCACAGCTGCACAATATTACCAAAATCTAAACTTGCTTTTTTCAGTATGTGATATACTTAAACACATTTCTCTTGTGAAAAACAATTACAAATACTGTAAGGCAGGATGTAGAGCCAGGGAGGGATAAGCCAAGTTATTGAAATCACTTAAATTTTTGCATAAATCTTCACAAAAGGTCAGTCACATCCTGTTTTGGAAGCTGCAGCATAAATCTAAAAATAATAATCTAAAATACAATAATGTATTAGAGGTTTTCTAATCAAAATATTGGATGAATAAAGAGGACCATATAACTAATATTAAATTCCCATGGGGTTCAGTGTGGTGTCAAATCTCCCACAGATATGAAACTGCGGAAAAGGAAACGAATGTAAATTAAATTCTCTCTATCGCTCTTTCTCTCTGTTTCTCTCCGAACAGTCATGCGTCAACAAATTCCAAGCCAGTCCCCCATGTGTCATAAATCTCTCTAGGACATTTCAAAACATTACTTCAACACATACAATCATGATATCTCATGTTAGGATGTGAGAAACTTACTGTGATCATTTAACTGTGTTTTTCACTATTTGGACAGAGACTGACTGACTGCACATCAGCACGACAGCAAAAGTCTTTCAGATGTCACTGGGATTGACAGTGTGTGTCCTGACTGACTTAGTCTATAAAACACACTCTTTCATACTCAGGTCTCACCTCTGACGCAATGAGCTCCAGTCCCCGACACTGTCTGTCCTTCTCCTGCTGCAACAGGCTCCACATCTCTGGGTCATCCTGGGCCAGGCTCTCCTGTCCTGTCCAGCCAGTGTTGCTCCTGTGATTCTGGCCCAAACATCCTAAAACCCTGGGTAAGAGGGGCTGCAGCAAGGAGTGGAGAAAAGCACACGGAAATCACTAGAACATCACATACAGAAACGATGTTCTACCTCCGAATAGCTGTCAAATTGATTGTGTGATTTATCGGTTTGTTTGGTTTTTTGTTTTTTGTTTTTTATTTTTAATAATTTATTTATTTATTTTTTTTAGAAGATCCTGGTGAAATTTGTTGTCCAAGATTTCTCTTTTGTTGTCCCTTTAAAAGATCATGGGGACTAAGCCTCTGCAAAAACACTTTCATCACTAAAAAAGTACAATATTTTTACAGGGGTTTGGAAACAAGTGAGTTAGCCAATGTGTCTTTTGATGTTTTAAACAATCCATTAAATAAAAGGCAATGGAAAAAGGTTATTCAGAGGAGCATTTATGGAAAACCTTGGACATGCAGCAACTGTGTTATCAGGGTCTTGTTTGTTGAAGTCAGCTTGTTGCTGCATGATAGTTGCATAACTCCCTGTTACTTTGGCCTAAGTCGCAAAAATACTAAGCAAAAACATGTTGACAACTCTTCTTTTATCTTTTGACTATATTATACCTTGCATAAAGGCTGGGATTGAACTGTCAAATGTATGTTAACAACAAAAAAAATTCTGGGACAAACAGAAGTGCTTTTTCCTTTGTTGACAACCTGGAAAAAAAATGACAGTAATCACACACACGGCAACATTTATGCAAGTGGACAGAGAAAAATGTTTCTATCAGCAGTGAGGTAACGTGAGGTGACTACCCTGACCTAGTCTGCAGAAATTACTCTTAAAAGAAGGTAAACGGGCTGTTGAAGAGAAAAAAACTGTGCATATGTTTGTTGTAATAATTCTGGTAAAAAAAAACAAAAAAAACAACAACACAGTAAATAGATGTACTCACCTTTAGTGTCTGCCGTACAGTCAAAGAGAGCATGTCTGTGACAGCAGAGGAGCAGGGAAACAGAAAGCTCTCAAGGGACAAAGTTGAAACTAAACAGGTGCAAAGGACTTTTGGACTTTGTATCACTGATTAAAGAGATTACAACTGTAAATCATCTGGTTCATGTCTTTGAAGAGGAAATATCTTATCATTAATACCGAGTAACAAACAAGGTATGAATTCATTGTCAGTCCATGTTTACACAACTACAGATAACTGTCTGGCACAACTCAGATGTAGATTTTGTTTTATTAATAAGCCAAGAAAGCACTTTGTTTTTTTCAAATAACGTCTTTACAACTCCATGTCCATTAATTCATATTAAGAAAACAAAATTTATAAAACAATTCGTACAAAGTGATTACTGTTTTTTTTTAAGACAACATGGAGCTTTAAGTGGGTGAGGGTAGTTTTAGACAACACAAAGATCACATGTTCAAACTCATGTTATTGTTACTAACACATTGGAGTCTACCGTAATGATCTAACGAACTGTCTGAAGTACATGACACAAGTGCATGTAGGAATATTTTTGCAAGGAAAAAAGAAATCAGGCACAGAGTTCAAGAAGTCTGTACTTTGTTTCTTAATTAATCCTGTTTGCTGTAGCAGCAACACATTGCAAGAAACCAATCAAGGATGTCATCTTGTAGTCCCTCTTAAAGCCAAGTTTTCCTGCATCTCGATTGATCATCATTGGTTCGATTTGTTGCTTGATAAGTGCTCAGTGAAACCGTTTCCCCTACAGGAAAGATTTTAATGATTACTTATCAAGCAAAAATAGAGCAATGCAACAATGCACCTGATCATACCTCATTGTAATTACTTTAGCTGTTTATACGACATGGGCCCTGAATGAAGAAATGACACCTCCATCTGTTGGAAATTACACTTGGTACCACTTGGTGCAATTTGTACCACATTGTGTCTGGTGTAATATTGACCCCATTACCATGTATTTGTTTAAAGTACTCTCACTGATATTTTGAAAATGTCAAAAAAAAAGTGTCAGTCAGATTTATGAGTCCGTGTGTGATGTCTGATGCTCAGCTCTGCAGAATCTTTCACCCAAAGTGCTGCTGTTGATTCTGCTCTGTCTGAAAGTTGTGGTCTGGACAAATTTTCTGCACCAGCCTGTAATCGGTGCCGGTGAAGGCGATGAAGATGCATATGACTTTAAAGGGTTTGGCACAGATCCAGGCTGCCTGGGACTGGGTGTTCTCAGAGTAGCAGGTCTCTCCTGGGTTGTACATGCAGGGTTTGGTCTTCTTTGAACGATTGGTTCTCTGGTATTCGATTCGGCAGTTTAGTTCAGTCAACATCACCGAGTCTTGCTGCTGCTGCTTCTGCTGGTCAGATGGGGTAGAGCTGGTGGAGTGAGGGGGGCTCTGAAACGGAGGCAGCACATGTGGAACCAGAACTGAGTTTTTAGTGTGAACACTCTGAGCTGCAGGATGCAGAACTTCCCATGCGACTGCTTTGGAAGGCGGGACGATGCTGACAGATATGTTGCCCAAACGGGAAGAGTTGTGCCTGAAGTAGACGCTAAAAGTCCCATTGATGTGGTCCACAATTTTCCCTGTCACCAGGAGACTGAACTTCATTGTCTTCACATTGAAGTAAAAATCCCCCCAGCCCAGGATCTTCTTGGCCTTTGGGGGTGTTTTTGCAGGAGATTTGGATTTGGGAGCAGCTCGGTGCAGATACTGATCCAGGGCTTGGGAAACGTTCTGTGGCCAACCATATGGGCCAAGTGAGCCATGAGAAGGTGTTTTGTGTTTGGTGGAGATGATCTGTAAATCTTTAGACATGTGTTTAACCTTCAGTGTGGCTCCCACAGCCTCTTCTCTTCCTCCTGCCTCCTCTCTCCAATGTTGGTTGTGAAACTCAAAGGCATTATCTGTTTCTTGAACCTGCAGAAGGAAAAAACATAAATCAAGGAATTTAACACTTTGCAACATTCATTTGTTCTCATATTGATTATCTACTAAACCTAAACATCAATTTGGTTCAACTTTTTTTAAAGGTATATCTGACTTTTCTGTCTTCACCTCTGTCCAAGAGATATGAACAGAACTGTTTGTGATTCACAGAGAACTTAAAAAAATATAGTTAATAACTTTTAAAACACGAACAAATGTCCATCATGTTCAAGGAATTGTCATCAGTTCACACAAAACTGATTAAGCTGATTTAATCAGCTGCACATGACACTTTCACATTTCACAATATAGCGGCGTTTAAATTATTAATTTCATGTCAAAACTGAGAAAGGCAACCACAACAACGCGCTGGAAAAGTTTGAGCATAAACACACATTCTAATTTCCCAGAGCTTTTGGGATCAATCAAGGAAATGAAAAATCACATAAACACATCAAAAAAAATGTCTGTGTTACTCTTGATAATACAGGCATAATTGTGAACAGTTATTAATGGAGCTTCTCTGTGTAGATTAACCAGTTACATGACAGTGAAAGGTATTGGTTTACTTTTCTGTGCTGCGATCACAATAACCAATGCTATGAAAGGGCTGTAAGTCATGTAGATGAGACCCACTGGACTTGTCTAAACAGATTAAAGCACAAAAGAAAATTACATTATTTTATTACATGTTTCTCTGGCAACACAGAACCTGAGTTTATATCACTCCACCTTGTTTTGAAGCTCTGCAGGAAAGCAATATTTGCTAGATAGCTAGATAGATAGATAGCTAGATAGATAGATAGCTAGATAGCTAGATAGCTAGATAGCTAGATAGCTAGCTAGATAGCTAGATAGATAGCTAGATAGATAGCTAGATAGATAGCTAGATAGCTAGATAGATAGATAGATAGATAGATAGATAGATAGATAGATAGATAGATAGATAGATAGATAGATAGATAGATAGATAGATAGATAGATAGATTCAGACAAGTTCAGACCACCTGGGCATCCTGCAATGAAGGACAGTTTCACTGTAGCCAATGTTACAAGGAGCCAGATAATCAATTCAGATAATTAGGCTTTGAAATGCCAGGTCCCCGGAATGAGAACAAAATGAAACTGACTGATCAATACAGCAGGTCAGCTCCTTCAGGCAAGGACTACGGGAAGTAACATTCACACACACACACCCACACTCACAAACTCACATTCATATTTCCATGAACACATTTTAATTTGGCTGTCCTCCATTGTTTCCTTGTTTCAAGTTTGACCTTGATAATGAATTGAATCTAAGAGCATATTGATCAGTATTCTGAGAAGAGCGAGAGGAACACATAGGCATGAAGATACCACAGATATAATAATATAATGACACAGTATATTCTCTGCGAGGCATGTGTGAAAAAGAAAAATTATACCTTTTAAACATAATTTGAAGCTTTAAATATAAATTGACTCTTTCAGTGTTACTTTAAGACTGCTAGACTTCTTTACTGTGTATAAATATCACAATGAAATAATGAAATGCAAGAGTCAGTATTTTCCACATAATAAAAGACATAAAGTAATGCATTTACTGCCTTAGTAAATGCATTACACTACTATATTAGAGGACAACCTGAAAAGGTGGCCTCAGTTAAGGTACAGACACATATTTAGCCACCTTACTAACTCTTTCGCTATAGACGGCGAGGCTGGGAACAATCTGAAAAGCTCATCAGTACTGACACAATAATAAGGTCAGTCGCATTTTGTTAAAAGGAGGTGGACACAATTATATTTATTTAAAAGGCAGATATAGATCCATGTAAAATAATCCGCAGGATGCTTATGCAATGCAGGTAATGTTCAATCCTGTAGCCATGCAGCTGCCGCCTCTGTGTTTCGCCACTGGAATGAACTGATTACTGCTGCTTCAGCTTCTGCTCCACAGGTTCCTATTATTTCCCCAGTAGTGCCTGCAGAAATAAGGTGGATAAGTGGCACAGTTTGGTTTTTTACAGCTGACACAGAGGAAATATCATCAGTTTCAAACAGAAATAATGTTAATTCCACTT